>CAUYQV010107426.1:0-25409 GCA_963574575.1 Galagoides demidoff
AACTCCTGGGCTCAAGGGAGTCTCCTGCCTCAGCCTCCCAAGTAGCTGGGACCACAGGCGCCCGCCACAACACCCGGCCATTTTTTGGTTGCAGCCATCATTGTTGTTTGGCAGGCCCGGGCTGGGGATTCGAACCCGCCACCTTAGGTGTACATGGCTGGCGCCCTAGCCGATTGAGCCACAGGCGTGGAGCCAAAGTCCTAGATGTTTGAGTCTGTATTGTATTTTTAAATCTGTACCAGAGCATGAACTAGTACAGGAATCAATCCACATGGTAAGAGGATTAGATCAAATTATTTAAAAGAATTTTTTCCTGATGCATTTCATACGGCCTGGCATCACTGTACAATCTCTCTCTTTCTCTTTCTCTCTCTCTGTCTCAAACATGTACATCTGCTTTGAGAACATGGTACAGGCAGGGCATTCACCTGAAAAGTTATAACGCCAAAACCGTCTGTCATCCTGCATCTACTCTGGATTCACTAATGGATATGCAGGATGTGGTCCATGCAACCATGTGACTTATTTTTACTATCACTCACCCTTTGAGTACCTTTGGTAATTGGCCATGTTGACGGAAGCAGCCAACGTTTTGTATTAGAGGTTCCAGTGGGTGCATCACGGGTTGATTGCTTTCTCTGCCAATTCATTCTGGTTGCTCAGTAATGAAATTGAAATGAAACTATAACAAATTGGTAGCTCATCAAATCTAAAGCAAGATAGGCAATTGGTTTCTTCAGACTGGGGACTATTCCACCTAGGTATATTTTGCCCTGTATAGCCTAATGCAGGTGCACATTTTCTGGCAAGAAGGGGAAAATAATGAAGTGAAAAGGAGGTGAATATCTTTCACTATATGAGGATGGGATATAAATTTACAGTCTAATTCTTCTCCAGGAACTACAGCCAAAACGATTTTGCTTCTGTGGAGTGTGCCCATGTGCATGTTTGAGTGAGTATACATTTTTCTCGTTAGATTTAGTATCTGCATTAATATGTACGTAATATATAAAAATATCATTTTAAAAAAATTAAGACATAGAGGAGGGTGCCTGAAGAAATATGGAAAGGTGGATAGGAAGGTCGAAGGAGAAGGAAATGAAGTCAATTAAACAACAACAGGGGCCAGAGTTTTGGTGCTAACAGGATTTCCAATCATCTTTCGGAAACTTCAGATAACCACTTGAGAAGAGAACACTAAGAAGAAATAGGGTTCAAAGGTACCTACACAACGGAGCAGACTTATTTTTCAGGACAGGTATGACAAACTGGATATCACAGTTTCCACTGTGTTTGTCTCCATTGCTAATGTGAACAAAAGTTGATACCGTAGAATTCCCTGATTGCTTGAGAAGTATTTATTCTAGATATGTTAATCAGTTCACATTTTTATAATGATTTTTGTGTTTGTTGCTTTCGAAATAATTTATTTAACCCTATAATGATGCTGTGAAGTTGGCAAGGCAGATATATGTTACTCCCATTTTGAGAGACATGGCAAGAGAGATGAATAGAACCTCAAGAAGACAGATGAATGGGTAATAAACATATGAAAAAATGCTCATCATCCCTACTTATCAGAGAAATGTGAATCAAAACCACCCTGATATATTACCTAACACCAGTGAGAATTGCCCACATCATAAAGTTCCAAAGTTATAGATGCTGGCATGGATATGGAGAGAAAGAACACTTTTACACTGTTGGTGGGACTGCAAACTAATACAGCCTTTTTGGAAAACAGTGTGGAGATTCCTCAAAGAACTCAAACTAGACCTCACAGTTGATCCTTTAATCACATTACTGGGCATCTACCCAGAAGGAAAAAAATCCTCTTATCATAAGGACATTTGCACTAAACTGTTTACTGCAGCTCAATTTATCTGGAAACAGGTTACATGCCCACCAACCTAGGAATGGATTAACCAGCTGAGGTATATATATACCATGGAATACTATTCAACCATTAAAAAGATGGAATCTTCAAATGTGTTCCACCTCCATCTTAGTAAAGCATTATAAGAATGGAGAAGCAAGAATCCAATGTACTCAATTCTAATATGAAGGCAGTAGATGAGCTAATACAAGGGAAGGAATAGGGGAATGAGCAAGTGGGGAGAGGGGAGGAGGGATAGAATTGGGGGGTCATAGTATATGGCACATCTGGTGGGGGCAGGACACAATTAAGGGACTGCATCTAACAAGTGTAATCAGCATAGCCTAATTCTTTTTACCCTCAATGAATCCCAAACAATAAAAATAAAATAAAATAAAGAATTTAGTTACCTAATTTTTTTCTTCTTTTTCCTCTTTCTTGTTGAAAGAAACTATATCTGACAGTCTGAGTTTCAAATGGCTTTTTGCTTATAATATGGGGAACAAAATACTAATGAATTAGCGTTATGTGTAGAAAGGGTATTGGAGCCAATGGGGCTCAATCTCTATGGTTACAGAAATGAAGTCTAGAGAAGTGAAATAATGTTCAAAATTACACAAACTTGGTTCTCAAAAAGAAACAGTACATTCTCTCTTCCCAAAATTCAATTTAGTGCATTTTTTTCCACTGCATTTTTCCTATGTCTGGATAACTGACTTCTTCCAATAATGGCCCTCGAGATTTTTGTGGCTCCCTCCCACACTGCCTGGGCATGGCCATGTGCCTTTCCTTATGTTGCTTAATGAGGCCAGAGCATGCACAACCTAAGTGCAGACTTGAGACCTTCTTGTACATAGGAGGAGTTCTACCTTTTCTGCTCTTGGAACCTGCAGGCACCATGTGAATGAGCCCAAGTTAACCTGCTGGCTGATGGGAGAACTTCAGCCAAGGTGCCCTTTTCACATCCCATTTGCAAGTAGTCACTCCCAGAAACCTAGCTGACCCACAGATGGCCTAACGTGGGTGATTCCAGCTGGAATCAGCAGGATACAACTCACTTGAGCCCTGTCCAATCGGCCCACATAATAAAGTGCTATATAAAGACTTGTTATTTTAAGCCACTTAAAAGACAATCTTTAAGATGGTGTGAAATCTGTTCATGTGATCAATGAATGGCACCATGCACCTAGCTGTGAACCACTCATCTTGATTCCCCAATTTCCTTTACCCTCACCTTCCATATTAAACTGAGCATGTAGTCCTGCAGCTCTGCCTTCAAATGAACTGGTCCTCTTCTCATGATTCTTCTGGCTGTACCCTAGCTTGTTACATCATTAATCCATGCCTGAATTTTTGCAACAGCCTCCCATTAGGTTGCTCTGTCTTCATCATTGCTGATTTATCCTCCACTTCATAGCCAGGGGTCTTTTCTAAAATTCGTATCTGACAATATTTTCTATATTTGAAATTTCCAGTACCATACCATTATACTTAAAATACAATTTAGACTCTGTATCACAGTGAGGAAAATACTTTTCCATTGTTCTTTCTTTCTTGTTTTTTTTTTTTTTGGTATATATTTAAGTTATACAACATGATAGTATGAGACACAAACACATATATGGTAAATTGGTTGCTATAGGGAAATACATTGTCATAATCATCATCTCATGTAGTTACCTATTTCCCTCCTTCTACCCCTGGCAAGAGCAGCTATAATCTACCCATTGAGTAAGAATACTGAATACAACACTTGATTATGGACTATGATCCTCATTAGATCTTCCTACTGTTCATCTTACACATTTGCTGTTTTGTTTTCTCTGACGTGAATCTTCTTATGTCTTTTGTGCTGGTAACCACTGTTTTATTTTATCTATATATTTAACTTAACTTTTTTTTTTTCAGATTTTGCATACAAGTGAAATGATGCAATATTTTTCTTTCTGTGATGGCTTATGTCATTTAGCAAAATGTCCTCCAGGTCCATTCATAGTGTGGCAAATGGCAGAATATATAAATATCCTACTAGCCAACATTTTAAAATTTAATTTAATTTAATTTTTTGAGACAGTTTCACCATGTCCTTCTTGGTAGAGAGAGTATCATGGTGTCACAGCTCACAGCAACCTCAAACTTTTGGGATTAAGCGATTCTCTTGCCTCAGCATCCCAATTAGCTGGGACTACAGGTGCCCACCACAATGCCGAGCTATTTTTTTGTTGCAGTTGTCATTGTTGTTTAGCTGGCCCAGGTGGGGCTCGAACCCACCAGCCTCGGTACATATGGCCCGTGCTGTAACCACTATGCTATGGGTGTCGAGTCATGTCTTCACTTTCAATGTTTACCTCCACTAAATTAGAAGTCCCTAAGAAGGGATCATGTTGTTTTGGCAACTAAGATAGCTTACAGCGTACAGCATATAGAATAGTTTGTGATGATACTGTGGTGCCTGCCACACAGTGGCCATTGTGTATATGAACTGAAGAAATTAATGCAAAAACAAGAAAAAACACGAGGAGGACATATTTTAAAAGCAAATCACACCTATTCCTGGATGGCAAAATTGTAAGTGATTTTTATTTTTACTTTGTTGAATTCAATATTTTCCAAAGCCTTCATTACTTATAATCACAAAACACAATCAGAAATATTCTAAAATATCATGCATTGAACACAAAAGCTGGGCGGCCCCATATGCCAGAGGTGGCGGGTTCAAACCCAGCCCCAGCCAAAAACTGCAAAAAAAAAAAAAGAAGAAGCTTAGTTAAAATTTTGATTTATGTGCAATCAGGAATATAAACATTAACTAGATAACATACATTTCTGCCTACTAGTTAGGAGAACTACTGTAGGGTTGGGCTAGTAACAAGGAAATATGAAATACTGTTATTGGCCAACTTTAAAGTCCTATCTCCAGACAAAATCAATGTGAGCTTTCCTTTGCTCTCTCCAAGACAAATTTATGTGTAACAATAGATACGCTGAGGATGATGGATGCGGGCTAAACATACTCCCTTGGGGTTTGTTTGCAAAGACTTTTTTGTCCTATCATTCACCCAAGTTTTCATGAAAGCTTTAAGGATTAGGCTTAGTTAGCAATAGAAATTTTAAATTCTGGACAGGCAGGAGGAAACTTACGGTCAAGTCTCAATTCTATGCATAGAATTAGATTTTATGTTCTAAGAAGTAAAAACTACCCCCATCTCCCCTTACCTCCAAAACAAAGTTGTAAATATACATGCCATGTGGATTTGAGAAAGCAAAGCATCCATTGGAAACACCTGCTGCTCATGTTAGCCAAAGCATAGCTCAGACATGTTGATTTCTCTATCACAAGCTAGAGTGTGCTCTCAGTTTTTCTCCTTTTTTTGTCCTTGAAATAGTTAGGTTAATTTGATTGATTTTGGTTGGTATGCTTTCAGTTACAAATTTCGCATTGCTAAACTCATTCTTCAGGGAGGTAATATTTCAGTGCAGGGGGATCAAAGGAAATCTTCCTGAAAGTCATCAGTTTAATGAGGACTGGTCTTCATTCTGATGAGTTTGCCTCATCTTCTGGAATGAGGACAAATGGTGTAGACGTATTATACATACAGAAAGGCTGGCAAGGGCAGAAATTAATTTCACCCCCTGCTCTAGCTTCAACATCCTACATCATTCAAATCAACAACAGGAACACAAAATTAATAGCTTGACATACTTTGGTGTTTAATCTCGAAATGTGGTTGGACGATGTAAACCAATTGAACACACAAATTTCAATCAATATAAAGAATCCATTAGTGATTGAGAGCAATTTATTAACCGAAGAAATGTAAACTTTGTGTAATTCCATCACACTGTCTAGGTTATAACTCAGCTGAAAAGCATGAAAGGAATTGGCACAGAAGATGAAAACTTCGGGGGAGGATTTATTAAAAGTAGAGTTGAAAATATTAATTATCAACTTATTTCCCTAGTTATGTGTTCAGATGGACTGCAGATGATTCATTAATAGCACATTGTGTGCTAAAGGGAGGAATTATACCAATCTATTTCTCATAATCTCATTTCTTTGAGCTAAAACCCCTACAGTATTCTATTACCAACCTAGACCAAAATGTGATTAATCAGATATGAGATTCCTACTGAAGATCTTCAGGGAATTGATGATTTTCAATATAATAAAATGCTTATTTCTATGATATACGTCAGAAGCTCTACTCTGAGATCTTTTGTTGAATTTCTCCCACAACATTTCAGATATAATTGTGTTAACAAGTATCAAAGCAAAAATATATCTTTGAGTTTTAAAAGTTATCTATTTAATTGAACATGTTACCATTTAATTTCCCTCTACAAAAACCTTTCCTAGATTTGGGAGCAAGACACAATTGTAAGAGGGACTTTACCTAACAAATGCAATCAGTGTAACCTGGTTTCTTGTGCCCTCAACAAATCCCCAATAATTAAAACAAAACAAAACAAAACAAAAAACCTCTCTTAGAATTTTCCTTTTGTTTAAACTCTACTATTTTTAGAGGCAATCTATTGTATCCTTGGACAACTTTGCCTTTTTTTTTTTATCAAATTGTAAAGGTATTTGCATGCTACCTCACTTGAAACTCTAAGGGGTAAAGGGACCCCTATAATGAAATTATAAATATCAAAATTTTTGTAAGAGGATGTAGATTAAGTCATTAACTCATTTAACTATGGTCTAAAGGCAGTAAATGCAGAACAGGATCTAGAACAGGGGTTTGCAAACTATTGGTCACCAATAGTCTGTTTTATATGCCAAAGTAGTTTCTAGTAGTTTCTATATTTTCAAGCTGTTGAAAACAAAGGAATATTTTGTAACTAAAACTGATGATGTTGACATTTCAGCATCTATAAAAACTACCAAACATTGCTAAAATCTAAGAAAATACAAATAAATGGAAAGGTATCTCATATAGAAAGATGGAAAGAATTAATATTGTTAAGATACCCACCTTATCCAAAAGAAACTACAGGTTCACTGCAAACTCGGCCAACATTCCAATAACGTTTTTCACAGGTATAGAAAAAAAAATCGTAAAATTCACATGGGACCAAAGAAGACCCTAAAAAGTAATCTTGCTCAAAAGGAACAAAGTTGAAGGCATTGTACCACATGACTTCAAATATACAACAGAGCTATATTAATCAAAACATGACTATTGTAAAAACAAACACATAGACCAACAGAACAGAACAGAGAGCTCAGAAATAAATTCACACATTTATGGTTAATTGATATTTGACAAAGATGCCAAGGACACACACTGGGGGAAAGGCAGCCTCTTTTATCAATGATGTTAAAACAAAGTATCAACATGCTGAGGAATGAACCTAAACTTCCATCTCACATCCTATACAAACATCAATTCAAAATAGATTAAAGACTTACATGTAACACCTGAAAGTGAACAACTACTGCAAGAAAATGTAGGAAAAAGATTCTGTGAAATTGGGAATAGTATTTTGGACATGACCCGAAAAGCAGAGGCAATAAAAATTAAAATAGACAAATGAGATTACAACAAACCCAAAAGCTTCTGAATGGCAAAGGAAATAATTAGTGTAGGGATGAGACAGTCTACAGAGGGGGAGAAAATATGTTCATACCTTACATTCTGATAGGGGTTAATATCCACCCAATTTGTAAAAAAATTCAAACAAGTCAATAGCAAAAAACCAGATAATCTGGTTTTAAAAGTGGGCAAAGGATCTGATAGGCATTTCTCAAAAGAAAATGTACAAATGGCCAATGGTACAAAAATACCCCAAATCACTAAGCATTAGGGAAATTCAAAGCAAAACCATCATGAAATATCATCTCACACCTATTAAAATGACAAATATACAGATAAATGAAAGATAATCTGATGGAAAGGATGTGGAGAAAAGAGAACTCGTACATTAGTACAGTCACTTTGGAAAACAATATGGAGTTTCCTCAAAAACTTAAAACTAGGACTACCATATGATCCAGCAATATCACTGCTCGGTATATATGCAGAATAAAATCAGTATGTCAAAGAGATGTCTACACTTCCATGTTCATTGCAACATCGGCTATTATTCACAGCAGCCAAGATATACCATCAACCAAAATGTCCATCAGTGCATGTATAGAAAAAGAAAATGTGGTGTATTTTATATACACAGTGGAATACAATTAAGCCTTTACAAAAAAGGAAATCCTGTTATTTGAGACAAAATGGATCAACCTGAAGGGCATTAAGTTAAATTGAAGTGAGCCAGGCATAGAAAAGCAAATGCTGGCTCGGTGCCTGTGGCTCAAGTGGCTAAGGCACCAGCCACATACACCTAAGGTGGCGGGTTCGAATCCAGCCTGGGCCCGCCAAACAACAATGATGGCTGCAACCAAACAATAGCCGGGCATTGTGGTGGGTGCCTGTGGTCCCAGCTACTTGGGAGGCTGAGGCAGGAGACTCGTTTGAGCTCAGGAGTTGGAGGTTGCTGTGAGCTGTGAAGCCATGACACTCTACCCAGGGGGATAGCTTGAGGCTCTGTCTCAAAAAAAAAAAAAAAAAGAAAAGCAAATGCTTCATGTTCCTATTTACATGAGGAATATTAAAAACCTGAACTAAAATTGCTGGAGATAATGGTCATTACCAAGGCCTTGGGGAGAAGGTGGCTAGGGAGATATTGATCAAAGGATGTAAAATTTCAGTTAGATAGGAGTTCAAAAGATCTTTTGCACAACATGGAGACATAGTTAATAACAATGTATGTGTTCTTAAAACTTGCCAACCAGAGCAGATTTCATATTTTCACCACAAAAATAATGTGTGAGATAATGCATATGTTAATCGGTTGAGTTCAGCCATTCCACAATGGTGTATATTTCGAAGCATCATGCTGTATTTCATAAATTTCTATGTTTTTAATTATCAATTAAAATGAAGTACTTAATTTAAAAATACAAATTTCAGTATCTCTAAAGAAAGTTTTCATGGAACACAGCCACATGAATTAGTTTACATATGGGCTATGGTTGCTCTTAAACCACAATGACAGAGTTGAGTAGTTGTGAGAAAGGCTGAAATATTTAGTACCTAGATCTTTACGAAAAAGGTTTGCTGGCTCCTAGTCTAGAATAGTGTTTTCCAGTAGAAGTGAAATATAAGGCATATATATATACACACGTATATATTTTTAAACTTAGTAGCTCCATTAAAAAATTGTTAAAAAATAACAGGAAAAATTAATTATGATAATATATCTCAACTCAAAATATCCCAAAATCTTGTCAATATGTAAACAATATGAAAATCAGAAATAAAATATTTTACACTCTCATTTACACACTAAATCATAAAAATTAACGTGTATGGTGTATTTTACATCTATAGCTCCTATCAATGTACAGTAACCATATTTCAAATACTTGATAATCACCGGTGGCTGGCAGCTGCTGTAATGAATTCCTATGTCGGGACGAGAGGTTTCCTATATTCAGTCAGTTCCCCAGCCATTAAATTTGTATTTTATTGAGTTCATATTTTCTGCCCTATCGTCTTTGATTTTTCCCTCCTTTTCTGCCGGATAAGTGCCAAGGTCAGGGGTGGTGTGTTGGGGTGGGGTGTCTCTGTGATCAGAGTACAGAGGAAGCCCTGACTGTGGTTGCTGAGAGCGATACTGGTGGTGAAATCCGAGAGATCTATTGTTTATTTCTAGCCTAGTCACAGTTCTAAATCCTGAAGCAAATCCAATCATCTAGGTGTTGCCTTTACCACTTCAGAGCAGGAAGACACATCATGTCTTTTGCTTTAAAGATAATTTTACTGTTAATGTAATCTAACTCCAATTAGCTTTCTTGGCAGCACCTCACCGTTGATTCTTATTATACCCATGGGAAAATATCACCTCTATGTCTTTTTTTAAAGTGTTGCAATTAAAGTCACATAAGCCCATCTTACTTAAGTAGGGCTTCTCCTGTGCTTTGTAATTTGTGTGTGGTGATTCAGAAATTATGCTCAGAAGGAACATCGACGGAGGACACACAGGACTCTATTCTCCAGCTCCAATAAAACTAGGTCAGTATTCCCATTTCGTAGAAGGGGAAAAGAAATCGATAATATTGACTTCAGCTTACACTACTTGGCTGTATACTTTTAAATTTTATTGCTATTAAACATCTGGAGCATTAAGAGATCCTGGATGTCAACAGTTGTTCCTGGCAGAACTCAGATCACGTCACTTATGATCACTAAGTTCACTTATTTTTTCATGGACTTTTGCTCACAGAGCTCTGAGTATTTTCAATTTGCACAGTAATGTTTTATTGTAGTAAAATTGTCCCCATATTTTAAGATGGAATCAAAAGGGAGGAGTGGTGGGAAGCTCTCACCTGATGGGCACAATGTCAGGGTGTAGAGCGCACCCCCTGGGTGAAGGGCTCAACTACAACTTGAACTTTACCTCACAAACGCAAACAATAACCTAATGGTATGTACCCTTATGTTAGTCTGAGGCAGAAGCACTGGTGGTTCAGTGGCAGAATTCTTGCCTGCCTTATGTTAATCTGAAAAAAATATACATCATCAAAAAATTTCCACTTAGTTGTGTTGGATCATGCTGCCACATTTTCATGTATCCCATTATCTGAACATGTTGAAAATCCACTTCTCTGGAATGCACGTATTTCTTCTTTTTAAACATGACCTTATTTCTTACTGTTTCCACATGAAACTCAGAGTGACAAATGGATAGGGCAGAATATAAATCCGAATATAACATGCGTTCAAATTAGTTCTTATTTTTCTCCATCTCAGACCCCAAGACAAACGTTTATTGTTGCAGGTTTTAAGAAGAAACCGTTTGATTGCTATCATTAGGGTTATGAATGACAGTTTGCATGCATATTTCCTTATAATAAATATTATGATTATTTCTCTAGACTATCAGGAAATTCAGTAAAAATAAAAGCTAGCAATAATAATAATATTATAAGAGTAAAATAAAAGTGGCTGTTTTTAATGTGCTTACGATTTGCTATATGCTGTGCTGAGAATTTTATATATATTATCTCATATGATACTCTCAACGCTCTATAAGATTGACCCCAATAATGTTCCCATTTTGTAGATAAGAAAACAGATGTATCAAGATTGAGTAAGTCTCTCAATGTTATAAAAATATATAAAACTACGGATGTCTTAAACAATATATTGTTTTGGGTTATCCATTGAGAAACTAATAGTAAAAACCCTCATTTGGCTGTGATGGCCTGCCCCCTTTTTAAAGCATAATTTGTCAAAAATTTTAGATTTCTTTCTGAACCTCACCCAAATAACTTTTCAATGAACTGCTTAGTCTCTGAAATGAGTCATAATTTTTGTCTTGAAAAAGAAATAATCTGCAAAACCAGAATACAAATAACAACAATGGCAGATAACATGGTTTTTTGTAAACAGTTCCCTTTCTATTAGAAATGGAAATCACAACAGGATGACGTATTCAGGCTTCGGTAATATACAAATAACAAACTGCACTGTCGTTCACAGAATCACCTTCTTCCCTATTGAGTTTGCCTCTTTTCTGATTTTCCCTTTTTTTTTCTTTATATTCTTTTGCTTCTACGTTTTGTGACCTCTACACAGGTGATGATTTACCAACTCTACAACAGATTCATCCCCCTTGTAAAATTTTCACCCACATCATCACAATGCGGGTACCATTTTGTCTTTCTTGTTGCAACTATCTCCAAATCCAAGTGTTTGACTCCCACATCTTCCTTCTCATTCACTCTGGATATTTCTGCCACATTATTTTTTCTGAAGTGTGGTTCTGCCCAGTAGCTAAAAGAATTTATCCTGGTTGAGGGACTATAAGGGTTCAAACTCTGGCTTCAAAATTGACTCACTGTGCGATTCTTGGGCACTGTCTGAAACATCAGGTCTCAGTTTCCTTATTCTACCAAAGAGGTAATAGTCTTGCTTATGTCATTGGGTTGTTGCGAAGACTAGACTACATAAAATACACATACCACTTAAAAGAGTTCCCAGAACAAAAACTAGTAGCTATTATCATTATATTCAGAATGAAGAGACTTAATGCTTTTAAGTTCATAAACATGGCATTCAAGGCCCTTGATACCTAGTTCTAATCTGGTGCTAGTCTCTTTGGCATGTACATGTTTTCTGGATTCTAACTTTTATTTAGCCAGAGTCCACCTAGACAATGAAGGGGATGTCTAGTTAAAAAAAAAACAAACAAAAAAAATCCAATAAAAACAACAACTAGACATATTGTTTGCTTTAAGGAACTTGTGTACAGTATGACCAACAGAATCATTAGTAAATAACTAAGTAATAATATGTCAAGTACCATATCGTATCTGCTGTGGCATATAGCAGGAAGTGATTGATTGCTTTGAGAAAAGCCCTGTTGGGGAAAGGAAGAGAAAGACGAATCATGAAGCAGTATTTGGAAATAAGCCTCCTCATAAATGAAGATTTCACCAAACCAGGCATTTAAGGAAAACCAGAGATGGCTCACAGCACATTCGTAGGGGCTATACTCAGCCATATGGGGACATTATATACTTGCCCCGAGTCCTCCCCTTCCCATTTAAAATTACTATTTTCCCTCATCTCAACAATTCCTTTTTTTAGAATTAACATTTTCTTCCAAGGCCTACTTTAAGTTTACCTCTTCAAGGAAGCCTTGATTTCATTAGCTGAAGGCTCTCCGTTTCTCATTCCCGTAGAGGGTTAGCTAAATCTTTTCGTGATGCTTCATGTAGTCTCTCCTCATGATTATTTATATCTAAAACATAAGCTCCTTGAAATTAGGAACTGCACGAAATTTATTTCTTGCAGTGTATGTTGTGACACTTTGATCATTTCTAGTAAATATGCCAAAGATATGAATGAAACGAAGTGAATGCTGTTTTAAGGCCAGAAGAGTTCAGAAGGGAAAAATGACTTGTTCGAGTCACTGAATGGACCTGCAATTTCCTAAGAACAGAAATCATATTCATTCTGTTTATCACTAGTCTCAATACATATGCCCAAAATATTTTTTGAATCAATAGAAAATGATATTAGTGGCAGAAGTACTGTCCCACATTCCAAGGTCATTATTCTCTTCTTTAAAGGATGTATTATAGTTTTATTTCAAATCTAAGAATTATACACACTTCTAACCTTTCTCTATTTATTTTGCAAATATTGGACCTACATTTCTTTATTAATTTGACTCTATACAGATGAATATGCACCAATATTTACATATAGCATGTCTTTTAGGACGGGACTAACAAATAATGAAAGCCTGTTTGCATTTAAATGTATCCTTTATATTTAAAGTTCATGGAAATTCTAGACTTACAAGACTGCAGGGTAGCTTGCTTTCTTAGAAATCACGTAAAAGACAGGGAGCACAGGCCCCAGAAGCCAGAGCACCGGCATTGTAGTGATTCGCTTCTTCAAAGAAGGGCAGAATGTGATATTACAGATGTTGCTGCACCTTTTTATTTGGCTACAAAGAAAATCTCAGTAGTTTTGTTTATGTGAATCGTGTTTGCAAATCCACTTTCATTAGCTAGAATGTTCCAGGACCCTGCAGTTCAGGGAAGGAGTCTATTTCCAGTCGCTTACGGAGATAATGATATGCCATCTTAAAGTTTGGGGTTATTAGAAGCATCTGAAATGAGTTAGAGGGCAGCAGTAACTTTAATGGCTGGTTTGCCAACCAGTGGGGTGGAATTAAAAAATGCATTAATATTTGTACAAAGGAAAGTAAATTGCAGTGAATCTCTACTGGTTTTGACATAGTTAAATGAACTGTTATTTCCTTTTATGTGGCTAAGGGGAAAAATCCTGTAAAAATAGAAAAAAAACACATTCCCTCTTGGAACTTGAGCCGTGTGAAAACCTATTATTAATGAAATGAACAGCTTCTTTCTTCACACTGACAGACAGACACACCAAGGAAGACGAAGAGTCTATCAGAACGGATGGCAATGCTGAGGATTCTCTTTAGGACTGAGGTTTGATAAAGCAGAGCGTACAGAACTGGAAGGTGAAACAAAACCCCCTATCATTAATTTCTAGTCACTTTCTGAAACTTTCTTCGTGAAGATTTCAGGCTTCTAGTCTGCCCAGCCGTGTATTCCATTTATTTATAGATTCAAAGACATTTACTGAGGAGAAGGGAATAAGAAACACGAAATCACTTCCCTCCTGTAGTGTGTGGCTTAATCATAGAAGCATGGGCTAAAAAAATTTCATAAATATTTAATTACCCTGTGAGGACTTTAGTGGAAGAGTACAGGCTGCTATAACCAGAGCCAGGGTCACCGGTGTGGAACCTGTGTAGTCACAGAGGAGCTCATGCTCAGAAAGGCCCAGGCCTTGGTTTAAGGCTCTTTTGTTTCCTTGACATTCTTAATAATGTTATCACTGAAACTGTGTTGTGTAAATGATATTCAGTGGTGTAGGGGCATGTGTGCCTGAGCAGAGAGGACTATGATCCGAGTGATCCTCTGTCCAGGAGTGATTCCACCCTCCTGACTGCTCCATTTTTATGTAGCTCAGAATGCCAGCTGACCTACAAGGTGCAGTATGTGAGGGTGCAGTGAGACTTAAAAGAGCACAAGGAAAGTTCACTACATCAGTGACACAGGTGTACTGACAGGCCCTGGAGGCAAGGCTTTCGGTTTTAACCAGAACTTACTTTGAACATGGCAAGAGCGTAATGGTGTTAGAAGAGTCATGGACAACTGAGGAGCCTCATCTCACACACACACTCACTCTCATGTTACATCCCTGTACCAGGCTACAATCTGTGCCTGTAATGATGACATTGAAGCAAAGGGAAGGCAGGGTGACCCTCAGTGCCTTTTCCTTTAAGTTCTTCCTTGTCAATCAGTAAGCTGAAAGCAGAGGATGTTGATAGAACATGTGCCCATCAAGATAGGAAAGATTCCTCCAAGAACTAAAAGTAGATCTATCATTTGATCCTGCAATCCCACACGACCGGGTATTTACCCAAAGGAAAAGAAGACATTTTATGGTAAAGACAGTTGAATGTTTATAGCTACACCATTTGCAATTGCAAAGAAATAGAAGCAACCCAAGGGCCCTTCAATACATGAACGGATTAATAGATTGTGGCATAAGCATATGATGGAATATTATTCAGCCATAAAAGATGAAGATCTAATACTTTTTCTAACAACCTAGATGGAACTGAAGACCATTTTCCTAACCGAAGTATCACAAGAATGGAGAAACAAACAGCATGTGTATTCAACACTAAATTGGAACAGTATATCAACAGCTATGGGCTCAGATGAAAGCAAAACTCAGTGCAATTCAAGTAAAGGGGAATGAGCAGAAGGGGATGGGTAAATTCTCACACAGCGAGTATATTACATGGGTGTATTGCACACTTTCTGGGCAAAAGACACACCTATAACTCCAACTTTAATCTTACAAAAGCAATCTGTGTAGTCAAAATATATATACACCCCTATAATAATCTTAAATTTGAAAAAGAAGTGAAAAAAAGATGTCTAGTTAGTTTTGTGCAATATTTCCATTGTTATGGTAAGTCTGAAACACATACACATAGGAACTATAGAACAGAAATTCTACATCCTATTTCCACATGCATGTTAAATGCTATTCTAGTTGTAGTTAAAACTGGCATTACACAAAAGGTGAATGGCGAAATCCATGCTAATAATTTTAAATTTTATTTTTTCTTTACTTTTAACAGCCTTAAGTAACAAATCAAACATATGACAAGCTGAGAGAGAGAGGAAGAAGAATTTAATTTTGCTTTGATTTTTAAAGAAACATTTAAACATTTTCATTGTGCATTAGGTTCTACAAATTATGTATCTGGCCCCTGGCTGTAAGACTGTATAAGAAAGATCTAACTTAGCCTGGGAAGTTAGGGAAGAGAGTCTTGCCAAGTGGTAATTAAACCGAAAATAAGAGGAACAGGACTGGAGCCAGAGAGGAGGGAAGCAGAGGACCAAGGTGGGGGTGGGAGGAGAATGTGGTCAGACACCAACATCCTAGAGGAACAAGGAGCAAGGAATATTGTGGAACAGAAAGACAGTCACTCTGGTTGGAACTTAGTAAGTGGGAAGGGGCATTTTCACGGCAACTCTTGGAAGAAAAAAAATAGGGTTGAAATGCGGCTAACTAGAGTACCCAGAATACCTTTTTGATTACAACAAAAGCCACCCTGCATCATGTTGTTATTTTGTGCCTGGCGCTCTTTTTAACTGACAGGCTGACATTGCCTTTTTAGTCCTCCAGCAACAAAGCAAAGTGATATTTACTGGCTTTCTTATTCAGATGAGGGAGTATGAGATTCATAAATCCATGCGAGGTTATACAGCCAGGGAGGGAGAATCATAAATGGAACACTCTTTCTGAACAGAAACAGTGAGTCCCAGGCGGGAAGGGAATCTACCTATGGGCTGCTGTATGTTTAGCACACAGACCGCATAAGGAGCTCTTGGTATTTATTAAATGAATGATGAATGACTTGGATGAATCTTTAGAAAATTCATGTGTCTCCATGACTTTGAACGGATTATGGAATATTCAAATGAGGGTTTCTCATACCTGGAGAAGCAATGAATGTTCTTTTTCAAGGAAACTGTAAAAAGTGAAAAAGGAAAGAAGTAACATGGTTTAGTTAACAAAGAATAGATAGGCAGGTAGGCTATAGACATTGCCTTTATTAACCAGATGACCTTGGGCCAATCACTTCCTTCCAGTTTTCAGTTTCTTTTTATTGTTACTGTTGTTGTTGCAGTTTTGGCCGGGGCTGGGTTCAAACTTGCCACCCTGAGTATTTGGAACTGGTGCCCTACTCCCTGAGCCACAATAGAACAGGTAACGTGTAAGGTTCCTTCTAGTTCTCACATATTATAGTTTGATCATTCTAGGAATTGTTGGGCAATAAATGAACCTAACATATAAAGCTTCTCTTTTATAACAGAGAGAAAATACAAAACAAGATGTATACAGTTCTGAAGCACCGAGCTCTCAAACAAATTTACAAATTTATTCCTTCATTTACTTGATCCATCCTTTTTGAAAGCCTTTCTGAGAGGAGTGTTATGGGCCTGTAAGAACCCTTTTGCTGAAATGATCTCTATGTTGGAAAATAAGGAAATGTGGAGGCAATAAAACATAGGTTTGAGTTTATCTGCTACTCAAAGATGCTAAAAGCCAAGCCTATTTCCACTTTGAATCATGACTCAGGTATCAAGCAGAGCCAATGTTGTGTAATGTGGGGTGACAATGCCAGCACCCTTCAGAATAAATCCCAAAGTGTGAGTCACTTGATTACTTTTCTCCCTTTGACTGTCCCTTGGCAAAAGAGCAAAGGCAGACAACTATAAAACTTCCTACGTGGAACAAGGTCTGGTCCTTCTGCTAATAAGAACCATTCATGTTGACTTACAGCACAGCATGTACAAGAAAGATGGTGGCTCTGGTGAAGGGCTGCACTCACACAGGGCACCAGAAGAGGGTCCCATGGAGTCCAGACCAGCACAGGGGTCCTACATCAAAGTCTGGCTTTCCTGTAGAGAAACAAACATTCCTTACAGGAAGTGAGAATCTCAACGTGTTGAAGAATGAGGCTCCAGTCCAGAGATTTGGTGAACTTCTGATGAGTCAACTAATTGGGAGGACATAAGTATGATAAGGAAGAAAACTTTATCTACTTTAACCACTTATAAGAAACAGAAAACATTAGAAAGATGCAAACTGTAAACATTAGTCAACACCTGGAGGAGTCTAGCAAATATTATGAGTAGATTTTTAAATGGAGGGATTAATTTATGACACTCTGAGACAAATAACACGATTCAAAGGCAAGGAGATTTTGGTGGCCATGACAACATCTCACAGACTTTAAACTTCAAAGGGCTACCATGACCAACAGACTCTGTTGCTGTGCTCTGAAATCGATTGCCGCCTTTGTACCAATGACGTGCTTTCCTTCAGTCTTCTTCTAGCGAATGACTGAGCATTGCAAGGTCCACTCTGGAAGACATGAAACTCCTCCAACAGCCTACTTTGTCTCAAGAGTTTCCTGGTAGTCTTCTTGAATGTTCCCTAGTTTTCATGGTGATCTAGGACTTTTCCATCCAACTTATTTTCCCTCTCACTGATTCCAGGCCTTGCATCCTTGCCTAATAATTCTCCCTGTCTGTCTCTAAATGCTATCTTCATTTTCTTTCAAAAGCCTTCGTCCTCAAAAAGCCCAGTCTTGCCTTTTGTTTCTTGGGAGACCTGGACTAATACAAAGTCACAACTAGAAGAGAAACATGCTGAGGGAACCACTCCTAGCTTTCCATCTGATGGAGTTGCTGAAGAATACACTGGCTCCACTCATATGAATGGCAAAACATAACTATAGTCCAGAAAGTAGAAGGAAAGAGGAGAGAGCGGGGAGGGGGCATATGGGGGACAGGAGGGTATTTGGGCGTACCTCACCTAATGTGCATGATGCAATGGTACATTTCAAAACTATTAAGAAACGTGTATAATTGTGATAGATTTGTTACTTAGTTCAACGTAAGGATTTCACATTATATATCAAAGCAGGACCCTGAACCCCATAATCAATGCATCAATGTACAAAGTTATGATTTAATAAAAATAATTAAAAAATACAATGGCTCAGCATTTATTGAATTGAAAGTAACATGACCAAGCTGAAATGTCTGCTAACTATGTGTTGGGCACTGCACTAAATGCTACTCAGACCTTGCCTCAATCACTTCAATGATACCAAGTAGTAGTTCTTTTTACAGATACAGAAAGTGTGGTTTGCCAGCTTATTGGCATTAGAGCCAGAATTCTAAGCTAGGCCCTTGTTTCACTTTCTTTCTTTAAGGTCTGCAATTTCAACGAGTCTGTACTATTCTTTGACTAACGGTGCGTTTGATATATTTTTAAATAGTTATAAAATATTAATCATATATTGGTCCAGTAAAAAAAAAAATTAATTCAGCACCATTAGCAATGCCATCACTATCATCGTCATCATCACCCCCATCTTCACCATCAAGTTAATCAAGCTTTTTAGTATACCTGCTGCCATTTAGTTCTCACAATCACCTAGTGCATTTGTCAAGCCTTGAAACAAACCTCAAGACAGCTTCTCAATCTATGTTCATCTTTTTCTTTTTCCCTTTTGTGCCATCTCCTTCTCTAAGATATGTCTGCTCAAGATGAACTAAAGGTGTTAAGAATACTCTTAGTATACCACTGTTCAACTACCAATAAAACATTTGAAATTTTGGGTTAGTAGCCAGACTCAGAAGGAAAAATCTGATGTTCTTATTCTAGAAATAGCTTTCTCTCCAGGAGCACAAGAATTGGGTAGTTTGGGTGGTATTATAGGAAACTTTTTGCCTCTGGGTCAAAGTTGCTGGGCTCTGGACCAAGTCAGTAATGATCAAATGCCAGTGTGTCTGACAGCTGTCTGGTGGCCTTTGTAATAGGGCCTCCCGCCAGTCACTTGTGGGCAGCCTTCCATGCCGCATTCGGTGTCTGCTGCCATTTGTAATGACAGGCACAGCAGAACGGTTGGCAGTTCAAATAGGCATGGAGACCCTCCGTATCTGTCATTCAAGACCAGCACTTAAATCCTAATTTAATGACAGCCCTACCACCAGTAGTAATTTCCTTCCAAATGAAGGGCCTTTCTCAGGCCAATCTGCCCCAATTCACCGACCCCCAACTTTCTCTGTTCTAATAGTGAGATTAAAATTTACCTTTGAATTAAACACAAGGTCAGATAAAATAAGTCACTGCGAGCAGTCATTATATTTTCTGTCACTGGACCAATTAAGATTTCCAGCTGTCAGTTTCTGATGTTGCAGCTCCATAAAAAATGACACTGAGATGCATTGATCTGTGTCAAAGCTGCTTCAGAGGGAAAATTGGACCCAAAATAATGATAATTGTCATAGGATGTCACACCATTAAATGAAAACATAAAAAGCAAAAGGCTGTGGAGAAGCTGCAAAGTCATCCTCCTTGTTGAGGTGAAACCATGTTATACCAGAGCAAGCCCACTGCTTCGGTGATTTGTCCCAGTTCTGTAGTGAAGACCCTCCCTCGTCTCTAGCGAGATACATTCTGAACTATACATTAATTTGCTTTTGATAAGATATTCAAACAAAACGTACATAGAGAGTTTAGTCTATGAAGTTCTAGTTGAAGAAAAATACATTTGTTGGAAGTGAAATGGGAATAAGTAACGAAAGTTATAAGCACACACTCTAATGAATATCCCAAGCAGAAATAGAGTGCGCCAATGACACGGAGGCCACCGAGTGCCCTTTGTCCCCCACATAACTGAACAAAGAGCTGAAATTAATGAGAAGTGTATACTGGTGGGATGCCACTGAACTTCCTGAAAGACTGAAGAATGACTGCATTTTTTGAATATTTATTTCTTGGAAAGTAGAGTTCATTATTTCACATTTTTTTTTCTGAGTCTGGAATAAAAATGTAAAATTTTGAAATTAGTTTATTTTTTTCAAATATTTTTAAACAAAACTCAATAAACCATTTATTTGTCTGCGCAAATTATCAGGTTCAAAGTCAGTCTGTTAGAGGCCACAATGGCGTCCAACCTGAGGCCTGTGGGCCTCATACAGATCATTTGAGGACTGTGTTGTGTTTGTGGTATTGAATATTGTGAAAAGTATGCAGGGACTTATTTATTTATTTGTTTATTTACTTATTAATTGTTTTTCTTATCAGCTTTTGTTAGTGTTTGTGTATTTAATGTGTGGCCCAAGACAACTCTTATTCTTCCAATTATAATAGAAAAGAAAAAAAGGTTGGACACATCTTTGCATGGAAGCCTTCCTTCCCTAGTCATTTCAACTTGATTATCCATAAACTAAGAAGTTGAATAAAAGGACTTTGCTAGAACCTTTAAATCTGGAAAACTAGGTCATCCTTTTCTCTTGCTATAAAAAAAAAAATTTCAGACTATTAGATTTGTTTTACAAAACTATGCACACCATATCCAATCTTTGCATTACCGGAAGTTAAAATTCTTTTTGAGCTGGGCACAAAAGCACATCCCTCTAGCTACACAGGAGGATCATTTGAATCCAGGAGTTGGAGACCAGCCTAAGTGATATAGAGAGAACTTGTCTCGAAAAAAAAAAAGAAAGAAAAAAAGAAAAAGAAAAAAATTATTTTTTTCATAAACCCTGAAGGACACTGAGTGTGGTCTAGTTTACCCTTTGGAAAGTGATGACATATAAACTAGCAGTAAGCTGGAGTGGCTGTTGCTTGCACAGGCTCATAAATCCAATTGTCATGTTTCTAAGAATTTTATGATTCAATTTTTGAATACAGCCATTAATAAAACATTAAATTTGAGAAATTCAATTGAGATAAATTATGTTAAAAGCCAAGGTATTATATATTCAAACTCATCACTTTGTAACTAATACCCTTTACTATCACCTATGTCCATTCTGTCTATTTGGCGGGATTGATAAGAACGGTTAGTGCACAGCTCTTGGCAACTGTGTTCAGTGAGATCACCATGGCAACTTGAAATCTACCAGGATGCGATTGTGACCAAATGTTAAAATCAAGTTTAATTTATTGTTTTGTTCATTTCTAGATTGAAGAAACTGATGAAGAAAATGATAATACAGATTAAATTTAGAAGCATGTCATGTCTGTAGGGATTATATTTTGACTAGCACAGAGAACAGAGAAAATCATTTTCCACTATAAAAAAACTAGAATTCGAATATAAGAAGGAAGTTGGTTATTTATGTCATGGATCACGTTCTCGAACATAGGTGTTTGTTGTTTCACTTTTGCCTTACTCGTTAACATACTAAAATATTAACCAATTTTCATATTGGAACTACATTCATATGTATTGCAAACACAGAGTGGTTATGGATACAAGAACTCAGCAAAAATCAATAACAGCACTGAATCAAGTAGTTATCTGGAATAAAGCATATTGCATATTCATACATTATTATATTTTTATATGATAAAAAGATACATACTGGTATATACATATCTTTGTTATGGTATGCTCCATATACTGTTTGTTGTTGTTGTTGTTGTTGTTTGTTTTTTGAGACAGAGTCTCATTTTCTTGCCCTTAGTAAAGAGCTGTGGTGTCACAGCTCACAGCAATCTCTAACTCTTGAGCTTAAGCAATTCTCTTGCCTCAGCCTCCCAAGTAGCGGTGACGATAGGCACCAGCACAACACCTGGCTATTCTTTTGTTGTTGTAGTTGTCATTGTTGTTTGGTAGACCTGGGCTGGGTTTGAACCCAACATCCCTGGTGTATGTGGCCAGTGCCCTAGCCACTGAGCTACAGGCGCGGAGCCCTCCATATCCTTTACATCAATAAAATGTATAAAATGCCATCTAACTACTAAGTCATGTGTGTAAATATGTACATTTGTCTTTTTATAAAATGTTAATTGTTAAAAAAATAAAAAAATAAAAATAAAATGTATAAAAGACTCATGCATGTGTATATTTATACATACAAGTTCTGACAATTAAGTTTGCAACCTTGCCACTGTGTGCTTACCATGGTAGCACTGTATAAACAGCTGACTAAGGTTTCCTAACATTAGTGCACTGGTATCTCACAACTATGTCCCTGTGGATATGTGGGGCTGTCTTGCTGAGTGGTGTTCATTAATGTTGCATGTTTTTGTGTGCCATCATGAGAATATCAGAACTTGAATTGGAGTAATGAACAAACTATTACTTTTCTTAGTAAATGCAGCAAGAGGGGAAGGGAAATCAGGAACATGTTAGTCCAAGTTTATGGAGATAATGATGCCATGAAGAAAATGGCAATGTTGGAATGGATTAAACATCTTCCTGAGGGGAGACAAAGCTTCAATATTAAGGGGAGGTTAGGGAGCCAGTAAAGAGAAGAACAGATAAAAACATTGTTGACTGACTGTGAGAAGCATAGCAGACTAAGTAAACATTAACAAAGAAACAGGGAAATCTTACCTAAAAATCTTGGCATGAGAAAGAAGTGTACAAGAATGGTCCCAAAGGAGCTCACTGATGAACACAAGCAAAAGAGTCAAAGTTTGCCAAGTCCTTTTGGAAAGGCAAGAAAATGTTTTGGACCAAGTTATCACAGGTGATGAAACACAGTGCACCAATGTGACCCTGAAACAAAGCATCAAAGTGCACAGTGGACATCAGCCAATTCTCCAGGACCCAAAATTCCCTCAATCCAAATCAAGAAATCCAGACGATGTTGCTGACCTCTTTTGATACCAGAGGGATTATTCATTATGAATGTGGACCAACTGGACAAGCAGTTAACCAAGTTTACTATTTGCAAGTGCCAAAAAGGCTGTGTGAAAAAGTTAGAGGAAAACAACCTGAACTTTGTGCCAACAACTCATGGTTCTTTCATCACCACAGTGCACCAGCTCACAGAACACTGTCTATGTGGGAGTTTTCAACCTGTAAAAAAATAACTGTATTGGAACAACCTCCTGGTCACCTGAACTGGGCCCCAGTAACTTTTTTCTTTATGCTAATATAAAAGGAATATTGAAAGGAAGACATTTTGATGACACTCAGGACATTAAGAGTAATATGACAATCGCTTTAATGGCCATTTCAGAAAAGAGTTTCAAAATTGCTTGGAAGGGAGGACTAGGAACTGACTTCAGAGTGCAGCTTCCCAAGAGGAGTACTTGTAAGGTGACTGTAGTGATATGAGGTATGTAAGTATGTAGGTATGTAGGCCAGGCACGGTGGCTCATGCCTGTAATCCTAAGCACTCTGGGAGGCCAAGGTGGGTGGACTGCTTGAGCTCATGAGTTTGAGACCACCCTAAGCCAGACTGAGACCTCATCTCTATAAATAGCTGGGTGTTGAGGGACGTACCTGTAGTCACAGCTACTTGGGAGGCTAAGGCAAGAGGATCATTTGAGTCCAAGAGTTTGAGGTTGCTGTGAGCTATGAGGCCATGGTACTCTACCAAGGGCAACAAAGTAAGATTCTGTCTCAAAAAATAAAACAAAACAAAATCAAACAAACAAAAAAAAGAACAATGAGGTATGTAACACTTTTCCTAGCATGAGTTCATGAACTTAATTGTCAACATCATATATATACACACACATATATAATGAATGCGGGGGAATAGTTGTTAAACATTTGCCACCAAACCATTGGATAAAAATGACTATCAATATCAGATTATGGAGGTCCTTACAAATCAGGAAAGTAAATAAATACATCATAAAGAGAAGTAGAAATCAGCTTAATCAAATCTTCACATAAACTCAGGAAACTCAAGTGGCATTCACAAAAGTTGGGACATTTCTCTGAGAAACCTGGAAATGCATTCCACTATCTCTTTCAAGACGGGTACTTGAGTGAAGCATGAACTAACCAGAATCTTCTGATGAAGGTGGGGTTAGAAATGAAACTTCAAATTGAAGAGGAGTTGTATGTTTATGTGTTCTCTTGTACTTTATGTTTTCTTAAGTACTTTGAGCCTATTTTAACTTTCCTCTTCTCCCAGGAAGAGAAAAAAAAAAATTAAGCATGATTCACCTCCTTATTAGTCAATGCCTATGTTATTTTGGCCTCATGAAAGAAGGGGTATTTTCCAATGTTTTCTTATAGATTCATACGTGATTTGTAGCTAAAGAAATAATATGAAGTGTTTTTATAATATATTTCAATACACAGATATTTATGCAGAGTATTTTTTCATCATTTGCTAATGATAAATTGGAAAGAATATCCAAAGAAAAAGACCAGCCAAATATCTCCATCAGGTATAAGCAATACTATACAAGCATTAGAAAGAATCAAGGAGATCTGTGTGCAACAACACGGAATTATGCCATAAATGGAGCCAGTCTCCATGGTTTGAATACATCACTAAAAAAAAAACTGTAAGTATATTATGTATAACTAAGAGCATAGGATTTTTTTTTTCTTAGAAATTCACTTCAAAAATTTAACACTGATTCTGAGGCGAGGGGAAGTTGGTTTTGGAGCTTTTATGTTTTATTATATATATTTATATATGCATATACATATGCCTATGTGTGTGTGTGCACGCGCATACATGCGTGTGTGAGCTCCCAATGAGCTAGCATTACTAGTAAAAAACAATCTCAGAAAAAACATGTTCTATGTAGATTTTGGTCTTTGACTCTTCTTGCAGGTGGAGGAGAGGGTATAGCATTCACTCTCTGAAGTTAGCAAGGTAAATAAATCCTTACCAAGGTGTGGAAAATCTCCAGCTCTTTTCTGGATCATTGCAACCTTATATTCAGGGGAAAAATGAAGGAGTTTCATCTTTGTGGGGAAAAAAGAAAAACTATGGTGGATGAGAGGGGATGCGAAATCCTATCAGGATTTAAGATCCCAGGAGATCTAGTAAAATCTAATTATTCTCCTTCCTTTTCATGATGCTGAAACATCTGGACTTCTTGAAGTTAATGGC
>CAUYQV010107434.1:0-12092 GCA_963574575.1 Galagoides demidoff
GGGCCGGGTTTGAATCCGCCACCTCTGGTATGTGGCGCCCTACTCTTTGAGCCACAGGCACCCCTTCTTTACTTTTTTAATCTCTAGCTGAAATGTAACATTTCTTACAGTTATGAATATAATTAACAAACCACAGCAGTGGTAGCAATTTCTGCATCTGTGACCGATAAGTTAATTACAGGTATTTTCGGATCTGATTCCATCATCACAGTTCTTACTGATGTATTAGAAAATTGTTTATGCTCATCACTATTTCAAATGTACACACATTGCTAAACCTGCTCTAGATTTTGTTATTTAATGTGTTAATGAAGGCAAACATATGTTACTAGATCACAAATATGGTTTTTAAATATATTTTTACGAATGATTTCCACATAATTATTTAATCCATAATTCTATTAGGTAGAATTATGGCCCCCAAAGAAGCCCACACCCTGATTCCCACACCCTGTGAATATATCTCAGGGCACTTTGCAAAGGTGATTCAGGTTAAGGAAGCTGGGAACCTACATTGTCCAGGAAGGTTCAGGCAAATCACACATGTTCTTATAAGCAAAGAGTCTTTCCCAGCTGTGGTCAGAGAGGGGGCTGTGAAAAGGACTTGACCTGCTTTGCAGGCTTTGAAGATGGAAAAAGGGGACCCTGAGCCAAGGAATGTGGGTGGCCTCTAGAAAGCCAGAGAAGCCAAGAAATGAATTCTCCCTTAGATCTTCCAAAAAGGAATGCAGCCTTGTCAACACCTTAATCTTAGCCCAGTGAGACCTCTGTCAGACAGCTGACCTCCCGAACTAATCGTGATAAATAAAATCATGTTGTCTAATTCGCTAAGTTTGCAGTATGTGGTATGGCAGCAATAGCAAATTAGTGTGCTATTCATTTTATTTTATGCATTTAAAAATATTATTCTGAGAAACTTCACCACACAGAGGTGTCCAGGTATAAAAATAGTTTAAAAATCCCTGTCTGATAGTGTCTGCAGCTACAATTAAAAAGAAACTCCTGTGTAGTTTGATACTGACACCCATCAATGCCTAGTGGGACCCCATATGTTTCTGTCACAAAATGTTCCAGAAAAAGAAAATTTTAGCAAA
Organism: Galagoides demidoff; assembly: GCA_963574575.1. Lineage (NCBI taxonomy): Eukaryota > Metazoa > Chordata > Mammalia > Primates > Galagidae > Galagoides > Galagoides demidoff. The sequence goes on from CAUYQV010107434.1 coordinate 1,095, forward strand.
ATCACAAGTATAATTCTCACTCAAGCTTGGCTTGCCCCTCGACTTTATGTCTCAGTGATTCTTATTTGTTCTGCCTGCCAGCATTTCCAAATTTGGATTACAGTCAAATGTAATACATTCAAAGGCAATTCATTCATGCAGGAACACAAGCCAAGGGAAGAGTGATTTTAAGCCTTTTCACAGACATTATTACCTTATGAGCTTTCAGAGGACCCCAGCAACTACCAAACTATCATGATAGGGAATTTTTGTAGGACAACGAAAACCCAATGAAAAGGATACATGCCGAGGGAATGGTATTCCCATATCACCTCAATGGCAAAAGGTCTCTGGCCATTTCTTTTTTTTTTTTTTCTGGCCATTTCTTGATTGGAATTCTTGACATCAATTCCTAACCCTGTTATGTTAATACCAAATAATTGTTAAAATAAGTTTCAGTTTTTCTACCTGTTCGATGTATGAATAAATATCACTTTTTAAAGTATCTGGGTCATTAAAGTTGGTAGTGATATTGAGTTTTATGAAGTTTTTATGTAAGTTTTTTTTTTGCAGTTTTTGGCTGGGGCTGGGTCTGAACCTGCCACGTCTGGTATATGGGTCCGGGGCCTTACTCCTTTGAGCCACAGGTGCCGCCCCTATGTAAGTTTATTTTATTTTATTTTATTTTTGAGACGGAGCCTCAAGCTATCCCCCTGGGTAGAGTGCCATGGCATCACAGCTCATAGCAATCTCCAACTCCTGGGCTCAAGGGAGTCTCCTGCCTCCACCTCCCAAGTAGCTGGGACCACAGGCACCCGCCACAACGCCCGGCCATTTTTTGGTTGCAGCCATCATTGTTGTTTGGCGGGCCCGGGCTGGGGATTCGAACCTGCCACCTTAGGTGTATGTGGCTGACGCCTTAGCCAATTGAGCCACAGACGCTGAGCCGTAAGTTTATTTTTTGAGACAGGGTCTCACTTCATCACCCAAGTTGCAGGGTAGCAACACAATCATAGCTAACTACAGTCTTGAATTTCTGAGCTCGAGTGATCCCACCACCTCAGCCTCTCCATTAGCTGAGAATATAGGCACGAGCCACCACTCTCAGCTAATTTTTAAAATTTTTGTAAAAAGGTCTTACCATGTTGTCCGGGCTGATCTTGAGCTCCTGGCCTTGAGCAATCCTCCTTCCTTATTTTCCCAAAGTGCTAACATTACAGGCGTGAGACACTGCATCCAGCCATCTTATAGAATTAAAAAATGCCTTATCTGTTACTTTGGAACCTGTCAGGGGAAATAAAAAGATCTTTTGTAATCTAAAAGAGACGTTCCTTTCCTTATGAGCCACCACAAGTGTGAAGTAACCAAACTTCAGTCTGTCTTTGTCAACAGCAGTTCATTCTATCTGCTGTTAGGCGTAATTTGCAGACCATTTAATATAGCACAAGATCCATGTCTTCTGGTAGCAAGCAGCAGTTTTGTTAAAAGTGTGCATTCTGAACTTAAGAAAATAAAGAAAGAATTCAAACTGCCAATGAAAACATTATAAAATTCTAAATCATTGATCAATTTGCTTTTGAAAATATGCATGAAAGAATATAATCATTCTTTCCCAGGACTAGCTCCTTTGGGTAATGAGACACAGATGTGCTAGAAATGTCTGTCTCTGCTCCAGGTCAAGAATATACAATGTATAATAAAGTATGATATCTGGATCTGAGACAGAACAGGATGCCAGAACTACAATGTTGCCAGCTTTCCACTGTGTAAGGTCTAATTTAGTTGATAGATCTACTTTCCGCACTTCGTGAACCTCAGTGTGTTTTCAGGAATTCAAAACTAAGATTTTTCATTACTTAGGATGCATATCGTCCTTCTGGCCTCAAGTCCATAGATCTGTGTCAAATGACATCTGTTTTTTACATGGGGGATTTTCAGAATGTCTTGCACAGAGTTTTCTATAATGCAGAAAAAGTTAAGTAATGCTGAAATTGAGTTGAAAAATCCTAAAAATTTAAGTTGTGCATCATGGTTTTCAATCCCTTTTTCACTAAAGCAGTTAAGAAAAACATCACTTGCCTCTAATAGCAATCCTCAACTGAGACCAGCATTGTATTGGTTTATTTCATGTAACAATTCACCAATGCCTGTGCATTGTTATACATGGTAACAAATTACAGAATATATTTACTGGTGATGCAAATAGTTTGAATTTAGCAGGTCTGATTTCTTCAATTAGTTTTAAAGCGATAGAGACTATTATATAATTTCATGCTACTAAAGAAACCCTATAAAGGTTTGTAATAGAGTGGATTATATAACTGTAACATGTCCTCCTAAAATGCGTAATAGCACGAACACAATTATAGCTTGTTTCTTACTCATATAAAAATCCAAGGGAGATGTATCTGGTCAGAGGGTGGCCCTCCTGCAGGTGGTGGTCAGTAGAGCCAGGTTGCTTTTATCCTGTGGCTCCACTATCACCCGCAGCCTTTTTATCTTCTACAGCCAGTGGAGGAATGGGAAGGAGAATCTGGAGGTGGGGCACCATCTCCTTAAAGACTTTCCCCACAACTTGCCCTCATCACTTCCACTCAGATTTCACTGGCAAGAACTAGTCATATGGCTACAGCTGATTGCAAAGGAGGTTGGGAAATGAACCACAGCCATAGGAATAAGGGGAATCAGATTTCGTAAGCAAACTTTGCATGGAGCAATTTTTAGTATTCAAATCATTTTAGGTTGATTTTCACTGATGTGAGTGAGATACATAGCATCTTATCTTAGAAAAATAATTCATTCCCAGTGGGAAAAAAAATCTAAACACTGTAGGAAAAAAATGTTTTAAAAAGTGGAATATCCCCTCAGCCCAGCAGCAATCATGGTAAACATTCTGACAAACGTGCTCCCTCTCTACATGTTTACATACTAATTTCTGGAAGGTTTTACATCAGCAAATAAGACCACTCGTGTGTTTCTATATCCTGATTCTCCTCATTTAGAAATATCTATGACACATTTTTCATATCAACACTACAAAACTAAGTCATCATTTTTAATCAACATAGTATTCAGTTTTATGTGTGTGCCATAATTTAATGAATCTTTCCCCTGTCTCTTATTACTGGCATCTCTTCACTAAACATATTCACAGACATAGCCTTTGGCAGTTGCATGGTGGTTATTTTTGGGACACAGATTTATATAGCTGACATTGCTGAATTGAAGAATTCACAAATTTTAACATTTTAAAATCTGCTTCCCTAAAAGGTTATAACCAAGTCAGTGTCCTACCAGTGGCAGGTGACAGAGCATCTCCCAATGCCTTGGGCACTGAAACACTTGGCATTATTTATATTTTTACCTTTGCAAAATGACAGATGAAGTATATCTCTCTTTCTTTCTCTCTCTTTTTCTCTTTCTTTCTTTCCTTCTTTCTTTCTTTTCTTTTCTCTTTTCTCTTTTCTTTTCTTTTCTTTTCTTTTCTTTTCTTTTCTTTTCTTTTCTTTTCTTTTCTTTTCTTTTTTCTTTTCTTGACGGAGTCTCACTACATAGCCCTCAGTAGAGTGCTATAGTATCATAGTTCACAGTGAGCTCAAATTCTTGGGCTTACACGATTCTCTTGCCTCAGCCTCCCAAGTAGCTGGGACTAAAGGCAACTGCCACAATACCCGGCTATTTTTTGTTGTTGTTGTTGTGATTGCCATTGCTGTTTAGCTGGGCCACCCCATGTTTGAACCTGCTACCCTCGGCTACAGGCACGGAGCTGGTATATCTCATTTCTCTCTTTTGTAATCTTATAATAACTCTCCAAGCTGTGAGTTGGTTTCTAGTTCCATGAAAGGACATTGAATCCAAAGAGGATGAGTTGCTCACCAAGTCCATACAGCTGACAAGTACGTGATGTAGGGTTTAAACCTCATCTCTGTGACTTGAAAGTCTGAACTTCACCGTTATACAGCCTCTGTTCTTGTCACTGAATGTCATCAATGTTTCCCGGGTAGTAAGGGCACAGCATGTATTTTTTTAATTTTAGAAAGTTAAGAAAATATAGGAAAAGGTTCATAAACAGTAAGGATCACCCATAATCCCACCACACTGAGAAATTCCCTGATGACATCTTTGTCCACTCTTCTCAGACCTAAGAGGAGGAAGGGCAGATGGCAGCCAGAACACAGTCCTTAGGGAAAGTGCCTGGGGGTGGCAAGAGAGCCCATGGCTAGTGCAGGGTTTGAGGATTTGTGCAGAAAGGCCCTGCTCATTAGGAAATCTGATAGTTCCCTCCTCATCCCATCCATGCACCTCGTTTACATCCTTCTATGTAAGGAGAAAGATGGCTGAGTCTACCTGTGAAGTTTGTATGCTATTTCCAACTAGAAACAAAATGCTAAACCTCTTGGTCTAAACTAATTTTCTCTAATAAAATTCCTCTCCTCTGCCCCACTTTCTCTTTTGTCCCTCTGCTCTCTGGTTTTATAACACTGTGAAACAGGCATATCTTGATTTTTTGTTTCATTTTGTTTGTGACACAGTCTCTCTCTGTCACCCAAACAGGAGGGCGTGATCATAGTTCACTGCAATCTCAAAGTCCTGATGTCAAGTGTTCCTCCTGCCTCAGCCTCCCGCATAGCTGGAACTACAGGCACGCACCACCACACCAGGCTTACTTCTTATTTTTTGTGGAGATGGGGCCTTGCCATGTTGCCCAGGCTGGCAGTGAACTCCTGGTCCCCAGCGCTTCTCCTGCCTCTTCCTCCCAAACTGCGAGGTAGGATCACAGGCGTGAGCCACCAGGCCTGGCCTAAGCATACCTGCTTCACTGCACTTCACTTTATTACAGGTCACAAGATTGTACTTTTTACAAATCGAAGGTTTTGACAACCCTGAGTCAACCAAGTCTGTCTGCGCCATTATTCCAACAGCATGTGCCCACTTCCTGTCTTTGTGTCACATGTGATTCTTTCAGTATCTCAAACATTTTCATCATTATTGTATCTGTTACAGTGACCCATCAGACTTACGCATAACCCTCCTGAGGAACCCGCAGATTGAAAAAAAAAAAGCAAAACTAGTCCCTTAACCTTATATTAGAAATAAAAAAGAAAAATACTTTCACTCCCCATAGCTAATTTAGTTAATCAGAATCCAATGAAAGTTAAACCTTATTTTATAAAATGTTGAAAATCTTGAGTGATTACCATAAGCCAAAAACAGCAGTGGGCGACCTACATTTATTATGACTATCAAAATTCTACAGAACGCTTTGTATACACATTTATATCTTAAAGCCCTGAATTAGTCTCAAATAATAGCTTTTATTTCTAGGAATATCTTTCCCTTCAGCTACCAACTATCATTCCAAGGGCAGAGTTTGAAAAGCAAGGCCCTAAAGGGTTTAATTTCCCTTTGGTTTATGTTATGTGGGATCACAGACATATTTGGTTTAGAATTAATGGTTTCTACTCTTCCTTAGAAGAGTCAAATTCTGATGTGGCTCTATCTGAAATATTTTCTAAAACTTGAGGCTGTCAGAGAAAAGATTTTATGAAGAAGACTCCCCAGGAAATTGTAGCAACACAAAAAATTATCAAGCTAAAAAGCTTCTGCACAGCTAAGGGTACCACAACTAAAGCAAACAGACAGCCTTTTGAGTGGAAGAAGATTATGTTATGAATCTGAAAAAGGGCTAACAACTAGAATCTACAGAGAACTCAAATTAATCAACAAAGAAAGAGCATACAACCCCATTTCTTTGTGGGCAAGAAAATTGAATAGAAACTTCTCTAAAGATGACATACAAATCGCCAACAAACACATGAAAAAGTACTCATTAGGCTGGGCACAGTGGCTCACACTTATAATCCTGGCATTTTGGGAAGTCGAAATGGGCAGATTGCTTGAGCTCAGGAGTTCAAGTCCAGCTTGAGCAAGAGCAAGACCCCATCTCTCAAATTAGCTGAGCATTTTGGTGGGTGCCTTTAGTCCCTTGGGAGGCTGAGACCAGAGAACTGCCCAGGAGTTCGAGGTTGTTGTGAGCTATGAAGCTACAGCACTCTACTAAGGGTAACTCTGTCTCCAAAAAAAAAGTGCTCATCATCTTTAATCATCAGAGAACTGCAAATCAAAGCCACCCTGAGTTACCACCTAACTCCAATGAGAATAGCCCACATCACAGTCTCAAAACTGCAGATGTTGGCATGGATGTGAAGAGAAGGAAATGCTTCTACACTGTTGGTGGGATTGCAAATGATACAGCCTTTCTGGAAAGAATTATGCAGAATCGTCAAAGAACTAAAAGTTGACCTTCCGTTTGATCTTGCAATCCCATTGCTAGGTATCTACTCAGAAGAACAAAAATCATTTCACACAAAAACATTTTCACCAGAATGTTTATTGCAGCTCAATTCATAATTGTGAAGTTGTCCAAGCAACCCAAATGCCCATCAACCCACGAAGGGACTAACAAACTGTGGCATGTGTACACCATGGAGTACTATTGAACCACAAGAAAACATGGAGACTTTACATCTTTTATGTTTGCCTAGGTGTATGGCATGGGAATTTATTTTTCTCAGTAAAGTATCTCAAGAATGGGAAAAAAAAATCCAATTTACTCGATACTAATATGAAACTAATATATAAACAACTACACACCCACATGAATGATAAAACACAAATATAGTTTAGCAAAGGGGGAGATAGAGGAGGAAGAGGGAGGTAGGAGTGGGAGGGCAATGGGTGGGATCTCATCTAATGTGCACAATGTGAGGGTGTTCAGCACACCTCTGGGTGAAGAGTTCGCTTACAACTTGAACTTTACCTTAGAATTGAAAACAATGCAACCTAAAAACTTGTAACCTCCTATTAATTTGAAATAAAAATTTTTTAAAAATACTGACTAGATAAAGCAATTAATTCTATGTAAGTGCAAATGTGCTTTTATCCTTTGTCTAAAAAGAGTTAATTTAAGAAGGAAATATTTAATGATATAATAAATTGGAAGATTTATGTCTCAGGTTCACTCAATATCAAATCAGGAACACCTCAGAGCACGGACTGTAATAACTAGACATATAGGGCCCAAATAGCCCCAGCTGCTGGCTTTGTGGATACATAGCCAAAGAGACGAACAGTTTCCACTGACATGGTGCAGTTTGCCCCTCCATTGCCTTCTCCACTGCACCTGTTTTTCTTCTTGCTGGTGGCATCTCAAGGACCTCTCTCAAGGTAGGAAGCTAGTTATTTCTGTACTCTCTGTATCCTATTATTTATCTTAAATATCTCATAACTTAAATAAAGGTCTGTAAGAAATAGTCCTTCATAAGACAAAAACCATCAGTAATATAAAAATATGCTGTCATTTTTTTAGTAGCAGAAATCTCCTGATTCCATGAGATCTTCGGGAATGTAGATATAACAGTGACAAATGGTCCATTGCAAAGTCAAGGTAACACGTGACCAAAATTTAGTTGGCAGGAGGAAGACAGGCATGTCAACCCTGGGAATGGCTCAGAGTTGAGCAGGCTCTAGCTTCTATCAATTCACCAAGGCAAACAAGCAGTAAACAACAAAAGTAGTGATTAACTCTTTAGGTACCAAATTCAAAAGTTTCCTTCGCTTTTTTGGCTGTTTTTGTTCATTTATCTGGCTTTTTGTAGCATTTTACATCACTGATTATCCTCCCCCTTTTGAAACCATTTTCCTCTGGTTTCCAGGACATCGCTCCTACCAGTTCTCCCTCCTCCCCGTGGAGCGCTCCCTCCATCTCTCTCCTTGGGGTTCCTCATCTTCCAGATACGCACTGAATATTCTTTTCCGTGATGCTGATTTTTCCTTCTCACGCTCACTCCTTCTCTGCCCTTATTTTTCTATGGAGCTACAATTTTATATTTTCAACACCCATAGAGAGTTTCCACTATGTATTTCGTAGGCTTCAAAAATGAACTCATTTCATGTACAAATTTCACCCTCAAGGAAGTGGAGAATAATTTGCCATTCCTTAAGTGTGGGCTGTGCACTGCAACTTCTTTCCAAAGTATACAGAGCTGGGAGAAATCCAAGGAGTCTCTTTTCTTGGAGAAATCCAAGCAACACTTCCTCAGTGGGTGATCAAGGCCAACATCAGTAACGCCAAGTCCAGTGGGTCACGTGTGTCCTTCCCGTCATTCCGTGAACATGCTACCTTTCCACTGTTATCTTTCTCCCCAAACCCGTAACCTCCTGGAGAAAATGTGAGATAAATCCCAATTGAAATACATTCTGCAAAATGCCTAACCAGTGATCTTCAAAACTGCCAAGATCATCAAAAGCAAGGAAAGTCTGAGAAACTGTCACAGCCAGGAGGAGCCCAAGGAGACATGACAACTAAGTGTGAGATACTATCCTGGATGGGGTCCTGGAACCGGAAAAAGATGTCAAATAAAAAATAAGAAAATCTAAGAGGCCGTACCTGTGGCTCAAAGGAGTAGGGCGCCGGCCCCATGTATCAGAGGTGGTGGTTCAAACCCACCCCAGCCAAAAAAAAAAAAAAAAGAAAATATAAGTAAAGTATGGATTTGGTTAAAAATAATGTATCAAAATTGGTTCATTAATTGCAATAAATGTATCACACTAATATAAAAAGTTGATAATGGGGAAATTAGGTATAGGCTATTAGGAAACTTTCTGGACAGTGTCTATAATTTTTCTATAAATCTAAAACTATTCTAAACTAAACATTTTATTTTTAAAAAATGAGTTCATCATTTGCCTCCCAAACTTTTTTCTCCTCTCACATTCCCTACTTTTGTTGATATAATAAGGGTGGAACAAGCAGGACTTTGCCCTGGGTATCCGCATTGATAAGGCTCACAGATTTTAGTGAAAGATGTTTTGTTAAATTTGAGATTTCATATCTAAATTTACCACTTGCACATCAAAAAATAGTTAAAGTCAGAATCTTCCAGATAGCTCCTATTGTTAATGACAAAAATCTAGGCACAACACCATGATATACAAAATTGATTGAAGCCATCTCTAGTGGAGAATTCCAAGCGGCCCCACCATGATTCTGATTCATAAATCTGTAAATTTATTTCTCTACACCTCAACTAGACAGCCTCCTAAAGACCACTCCATAGGGCTTCTGCCTTTTTTGCTTACCATCTTACATGTATCAGTCCTTTTTTATTTTTTCTTTTCAGACAGAGTCTCATTATGTTGCCCTCAGTAGAGTGCTGTGATGTCACAGCTCACAGCAACCTCAAACTCTTGGGCTTAAGCAATTCTCTTGCCCCAGTCTCCCAGAGTGAGTGCTAGTCCTTTCTTATCATTAGTAATTACTGTCTCCTTCACTGGGGCCTTCCCAGGGCGCCATTCTGCTCTAGCAGTGTGTGAATGCGGACTTCTCAAAGAAGCCATGCGGTAGGAAATAAGGGAGAAATCCTCAGGATTTGCGATTATCCCAGAAGTACTGGAGTTTCTCTACCACCGTGCCTGTCACAGTCCAGCCCCGGAGCGTGGGCCAGATCCCTGAGTTGGTCTGATTCCTGTCCTTCTCTGGAGTGTGGGCCAGGTCCCCGAGTTTGTGTGATCCCTGTCCTTCTCCTCATACTTCCTCAGGCTCATGCTCTCTCTCACTCTCACTCTTTCCGCCCCCCCCCCCCAACTCGTCCCCTCAGACAGAGAAAGGGCTTTTATTTCCTTCACCTACCTCACAGGAACTGCCCCATATCGTAGCAATATCCTCCCCTGCTCTGCCGTTACATTAAAACTTCATGCCAGAGTCTTTGGTGCATGACTAAGTAGTGAAAGCCTAGATTGTGAAATCTCAGGAAAATCCTTTCAGTTGTCATTAGGAAATCTGTTACAAATCAAAACACTTCTTTTTAGACCATCATCTCATCATGGACTTCAAAAATCTCTATTTTGAAACTCAAATTAAAAACACTAATTTGGCTCTGTGCACATAGCACAGTGGTTATGGTGCCAGCCACATGCACCAAGAGCAGCCGGTTTGAGTCCGGCCCAGGCCAGCTAAACAACAATGACTGCAACAATAGCAAAAATAAATAAATAAAAATAAAAACACTGATTTCTTTGGTCTAGGCAGTGTCTCCTCTTTGTTGCCCTTTCCAATAAGATCAGGGTTATGTCTTAGTCTTCAATGGTAGGAGGGACAAATCTCCTCCAGGGACAAATCTCAGTTATTGATAGAAAAAAAATACAACAGGTTACACTGAAGTTATTATCCCCAAATCAATGTATTTACTCTGCATGGCTCAGATTCCAACAATGCAGGCCATGGCTCCAGACGGAAGTCCCCTCACCCTGTCACCAAGGCTTGTTACAATGGTATTTTCTGTGACTTCTTTCTCTGCTTTCATATTCATTCAAATATCAAGTGTTATCAATATTGTCACTGTGCTATTTCTGCCACACACCCCTCCTCCCAGCTCCCATGAATTCCCTGCTCACTGCTCGCCTGGAAGTCTCTCCTCCTTCAGTTTCTTTCAGATATTTTTTCCTTAGGTTGGAGCCGTGAACCTTGGGGTGCCAGGAATCTGGCATCCAAGTCCATGTCTACATTCGCTAGCATATGAATTTGAGCAAATTTTAAAATCTGTTTCCTCAACTTCATAAGTCTGTCATGGGAACAAAATAAGGTGATATCTGCAGAGTGTTTCCCATACTATCTAACTGATACGAAGCACGGCAGACACTTGCTATTATTATTATTATTATTATTCTCAATGGCCTAGAGTCTCATTATATTGCTCTTGGTAGAGTGCTGTGGTGCAATTCTCTTGCCTCAGCCTGCCTAGTAGCTGGGACTATAGGCACCCACCACAACACTGGGCTATTTTTGGGTTGCAATTGTCATTGTTGTTTGGCAGCCCCAGTGTCGGGGGCCAAAAAGCGTGAAGACCCTTGATTTTAGCCAAGGCAGTGTGTGCTCCCCAGTCTTCCCCTCCCCCAAAACACACTTGCGAGATTTTCAAAAAAATATGTATCCCACCCTGTTTGCCCGCATCCTGTTAC
>CAUYQV010107435.1:0-13388 GCA_963574575.1 Galagoides demidoff
TTATATTTTATATATAGGTCACATGTTAATTAAATTTTTTTTTCTTATTCTTCTAAATTTTCTTTAGTTCCGGAAAACATACAAAAGAAATTGTACTGGGTTTATAAATTTTAAAATAATTTTATCTTTTATATTTTAATACATGGTTTGATTATTTTTACAGGTATTTCAATCATTGTTGCCAGTGAAAAAGAAAACTTTTCAGTTTACCACATCCTCTAATTCAGTGGTTCTCAACCTTCCTAATGCCACAGTGTATTTTCATTGTAATTAGGGGTCGTGACCCACAGGTTGAGAACCGCTGCTCTAGTGGCTTCCCAGTTGACTGGTTATAACAATAAAACTCCCAAGCAAGGCTGGGCACAGTAGCTCACACCTGTAATCCCGGCATTCTGAGAGGCCCAAGCAGGTGAATTGCTTGAGCTCTGGAGTTGGAGACCAGCCTGAGCAAGAGCAAGCCCCATCTCTACTAAAAATAGAAAAAGTAGCTGGATATGGTGGCGCATGCCCACACTCCTGAGAGCCTGAGGCAAGAGGATCCCTTGAACCCAGGAGTTTGAGGTTGCTGTGACCTCTGACACCATGCACTCTGCCTGGGGCAACAGAGTGAGACTCAAAACAACAACAGCAACAACAACAAAGAATTTGCCAGCATGTAAACCCACCTCCCTGCCCCCATCTGTAACTGTGCTCCCTTTGTTCACATGGCTTTTTTTCTTGTTCTCTGAACTTGCAAATGTATTCTTTGCACTTGTTATTTCTCCCGGTGAGATTGTTCTTCCCTCCTTTTCCCCTTACATTTTTTTACATTCTTGTCTCCTTTTTACCATTCAGGTCTCAGCTCAATTGTCACCTCTTCAAAGAGGCTTTCCCTGACCCAGTATTATAAGCAGCCAGTTCCCCACCCCCCACTGCTATCACATCACCCTGTTTTGACACCATAGCGTTTATTACTTTCTGATTTTATCAGGTTGATTTATTTGTTTGCTTGTTGTGTGACTCCTCTCTTCTGAATAGAAGAGGTATTGTCTCTTGTTCACCTCTGTTTCTGGTACAGTCCCATAAAAATATTTCAACTATTCAATCCATTCATTCAAAAACTCTATCCCTGAGTTGTTGTCCAACACTAATCATATTGTGTGCGTATCTGTTTTTCTGGAATCTAAGGTTGAAACCATCTAATCCCTAGAAGAAAGCTTCTGTGAAGAAAAGACCAGAAAATCAACTTTGCCTAGTGTATAACTAGGGTGACCAGACGTCCCGCTTTTGAACAATTTGTCCTGTGTCCCGCGGCATTTTTAAAAAGTCCCGATTTTTGGAAAGAATGCTTGAATGGGCGGGAGAATAAGAAGGGAATATACGGTTTTCGGCTGCCATGTGGCTATTTCGCCAGAATATGAGTTTTATATTATTTTTGTAAATTTTATAATGTTAAACTGTACTAACAAATAATTGCTGAGAAGTGATTATCGAGACCTGCTTATCAAAGTTTGCATTGTTGTCAGGCCCTGCCCTGCCCCGCCCCCACTCCCATCCCCCCAGCCATGTTGTCCCGCCTTACCAATGTCAAAATCTGGTCACCCTATGTATAACCCATCTTGAAGATGAAGTTGATTCCATCAGAATTAGAGATTAAGGATTTTTACAACTTACCTGCCTCAGACTGGACTCCACTATCTAGGGCAGGCTCTACATCAAAACTAAGAGCGCTGATTTCCCTAGGTCTGAAGGTCTACTTTATAATCCAAACAGTCAGAGTAACTCAAACTTCATTTACAAGTGTTCTAGCAGCCAGGGAACTTGTCATTTCTTTAACTTGATTCATCAGTTCAACAAATGAGAGCTTACTGGTTGCAACCTTTACAAGGTCCTTTACAAGACCTTTATAAGATCACTTTATTTGGGGGGATTTGTTTTTTGGGGTTTTTTTAATTTTATTTATTTTTTGAGACAGAGTCTCCAGTTTCACCTTGGGTAGAGTGCTGTGGTGTCATAGCTCATAGCAACCTTCAACTCTTGGGCTCAAGTGATTTTCCTGCCTCAGCTTTTCTATTTTTAGTAGAGATGGGGGTCTCCCTTTTGTTCAGGCTGTCTCGAACTCATGAGCTCACCTGCCTTGGCCTCCCAGAGTGCTAACATTACAGGAATGAGCCACTGCACCCAGCCTATAAGATCACTTTGGGAGAGACATACAAATAAACAAGACATTGTATTTGTCCTTAGGGGGCTAACAATCTAGGAAGGTAAGGTAAGTAAATTAAAAATTAATGAGTGGCAGGTGGCACCTGTGGCTCAATGGATAGGGCACTGGCCCCATATATCGAGGGTGGCAGGTTCAAACTCGACCCTGGCCACACTGCCACAAAAAAAATAGCCAGGCGTTGTAGCAGGTATCTGTAGTCCCAGCTATTTGGGAGGCTGAGGGAAGAGAATTGCCTAAGCCCAGGAGTTGGAGGTTACTGTGAGCTGTGTGACACCACAGTACTCTACAGAGAGAGGGTGATAAAGTGAGACTCTATCTCTACAAAAAAAAAAAAAAAAAGAAAGAAAGAAATATATAGGCTCAGCGCCTGTGGCTCAATTGGCTAAGGCGCCAGCCACGTACACCTAAGGTGGTGAGTTCGAATCCCCAGCCCGGCCCGCCAAACAACAATGATGGCTGCAACCAAAAAATGGCCGGGCATTGTGGCAGGCGCCTGTGGTCCCAGCTACTTGGGAGGCGGAGACAGCAGACTCGCTTGAGCCCAGGAGTTGGAGGTTGCTATGAGCTGTGATGCCATGGCACTCTACCCAGGGGGGGATAGCTTGAGGCTCTGTCTCAAAAAAAAAAAAAAAAAGAAAGAAAGAAAGAAATATATATATAGTTTGCAATGTACTCTGACAGGAGTAATCATGGAGTGGTATTGGAACATAGGGGGTGTCCCTTATTCGGTCTAGGGCAGGCCCCATGCTGAAATGGCTTCCCAAGGGACGTGACATTTACACTGAGATCTGAAACTCAATACAGTTGATAACCAGTATCAGGTGAACAGAGAAGCCAGAGAGCTCCAAGTGTGAGTGTAGTACATGCAAAGACCAGGAAATAATAGAACACACAAGGGGCGGGGGGAGGCAGTGGGGGAGTGGGAAGCTGTAGAAACAAGAAGCCCAGATCATAAAAATCTTATAAAACCAAGTTGAAATATTGAGGCTTAATCCTGAGGGTGGTGGACATTCAGTATAATTTTTTGTAGCAGGAGACTGACGTTATTTGTGCTTTAGAACAATCACTCTAGTTGCAAGATGTAGCTTGGATTTTCAAGGACAGAGACTGAAAGCAAGGAGGTGATTTAGGAGCCTTTTATAGTAACTGAGGCAAGAAATGACAGTGCCATGACTGCTCATGGCACTAGTGGTAGACAGAAAGGTCTTGAAATATGTTTGGCAAGTAAAACCAAAATACTTGGCATATGTTTGTAGGGGATGATGGACAGGGATGTCAAAGATGACAGTTATGTTGTTGACTTGGAGAACTAGGTAGATGGCAAGGCCATTTATATAGGTAGGAAATTGAGAGAAGGACATGGGAAGAAGATGGTAAGGTTTACATACACAGCACATGAGGTGTGCCTAGTGCCTGTACATTGAGACATCTACCTTGCAGTTGGTCATCCAGGGCTCAGGGGCAGGGAGTGGGCAAAAGATGTAAACTGAGAGCTGCTGGCATAGAAATAGTAAATGGGGGCTTGGTGCCTATAGCTCAAATTCGAATACAGCTGGGCCTGCCAAACAACAATGACAACTGCAACCAAAAAATAGCTGGGCACTGTGGTAGGTGCCTGTGGTCCCAGCTACTTGGGAGGATGAGGCAAGATAATTGCTTAAGTCCAGGAGTTGGAGGTTGCTGTGAGCTATGATGCTGTGGCACTCTACCAAGGGCGACAATTTGAGGCTTTGTTTCAAAAAAAAAAGAAAAGAAAAGAAAAAAAATGGGGCCATGAAAGTGGATAAGATCTACATGGGGGCAGTGCCTATGGCTCAGTGAGTAGGGCGCCAGCCCCATATATTGAAGGTGGCGGGTTCGAACCCAGCCCTGGCCAAACTGCAACAAAAAATAGCTGGGCGTTGTGGTGGGAGCCTATAGTCCCAGCTACTTGGGAGGCTGAGGCAAGAGAATTTGCCTAAGCCCAAGACCCGGAGGTTGCTGTGAGGAGTGACACCACAAGACTCTACTGAGGGTGACAAAGTGAGACTGTCTCCAAAAACAAATAAATAAATAAAAAGATCTACATGGGCCAATTGTTGGAAAAAATGATTGGGTTTTTTGCAATTTTTTAAAGACAATCTTACTTTGTTGCCCTCTATAGAGTGCCATGGTGTCATAACTCACAGCAACCTCATACTCTTAGACTCAAGGGATCCTCTTGCCTCAGCCTCACAAGTAGCTGGGACTACAGGCTATAATGCATGGCTAATTTTTCTCTTTTCAGTAGAGACAGGGTCTCGCTTTTGCTCAGGTTCAGAATTCCTGAGCTCAGGTGATCCACCCACCTTGGCCTCCGAAAGTGCTAGGATTACAGGAATGAGCCACCATATCAGGACACTATCAGTTTTTTTTTAAAAAGAATGAATTCCTAGGCAACGCCTGTGTCTCAGTGAGTAAGATGCTGGCCCCATATACCAAGGGTGGCAGGTTTGAACATGGCCTTGACTCTGTCTCTAAAAAAAAAAACAAAAAAGAGACAAAGCAGGCTGATTGTGGTGGCTCACACCTGTAATCCTAGCACTCTGGGAGGCTGAGGCAGGAGGATTGCTTGAAGCCAGAAGTCTGAGATCAGTCTGAACAAGACCAAGATATCTGTCTCTAAAAAGAGTGGAAGAATTAGCCGGGTGTCCTGGTGTGCACTGTGCCTGTAGTCCTGGCCAGTTGGGAGGCTGAGGCAAGAGGATTACTTGAGCCCAGGAGTTTGAGGTTGCTGTGAGCTATGATGATGCCACTGCATTCTAGTCCAGAGACAGAGCAAGACCCTGTCTCAGACAAAACAAAACAAACAAATGATAGCACTGAACTAGGGTATCATCACTACTATCAGAGTCAGAATGTTCAAGTTGGTGCAAAAGTTTGAACGGAAAATCTATGAATACATTAGAAAGTTTTCTTCTTCTAGGAGAGCCCTACGCCCTGTACTACTAATTGATGGAGCTCATACTTCTTCCCATGTTTCTTTTTCCTAATGAGCTTTAAAGAGTGCTCTGAGTTGTACAAATGCTGATTGTACTGATTATTTCTCCCAAGGTAATACCTCTGTCCTGCCCCTGGGAACCATTGTAGCAACTCTCAGACTGTCAAGAACCAAAGTTAACTTTGCTTTATTATTAGAGAGGTGTCATTTTCCAAGTTACATTTGTTTAAAATTTAAAAAAAGGATTTATGAAAGAACTAAACTTTTGGGGGGGGGTAAGAAATGTTGTAGGCAGAAGAAATAAAAGGGAAAAAATGATTTTTGATCTCCATAGTGAGCATGAGAAGGAAAGAGAGAATTTACAGATAACCTACTAAGTACTTTCTTTACCATTAACTAATTGAATAATCACACAATCTAGTATTATCTGCAAACTGTGTACTGTTTCATGTGTACTGTGATGTGCAGTTATGTCAGAGGCCCTATTTCAATTGTGAATGTCCTAAAGTATACAAGGCCAATGAATACAAAAGCTGACAGCCACTCAAGGAACAATGATCTGAGGACTGCAAAAGCTTTCTATGGCATTACATCCAGAAGGGGAAATGGCATTTCTGTGCAAAAATAGAAGTAAAGTCTTTAACACTAAAGCATGTAGCCCAAAGTTAAGAGTAGAGTCACCTATAAGAGAAACAAAGACGTGATTAAGTCATAACTATTTTTAAAGTTTATTCATTTTTGTCAGTTTTTTTTCTTTTTTTTTTGAGACAGAGTCTCACTATGTCGCCCGTGATAGAGTGCCACGGCATCACAGTTCACAGCAACCTCAAACTCGTGGGCTTAAGTGAGTCTCTTGCCTCAGTCTCCCTGGTAGCTGGGACTATAGGCGCCTGCCACAAAACTGGGCTATTTTTTGGTTGCAGTTGTCATTGTTGCTTAGCAGACCCAGGCCAGGATCAAACCTGCCAGCCTTGGTGTATGTGGCCAGCACCCTAGCTGCTGAACTATGGGCACTGAGCCTCATTTTTGTCAGTTATGCAAAAATGCAGCCCTCCCTTGTAGAAACACTGGAAGAAATATGAAGCAAGAAAACAAAAATTAATCATAATCCCACATCCCATTAACCTTAATATTTTGCTGTACTTTTCATTATTCTTCTTTCCAAATATATGTATATGTGTGCATTTAAGACACAGATTCTTGTATATGTGTTTGAAATTGTACTGAGTCTTACAATTGTTGGCTACATTTAATTTCATATTCTTTTTTCTGGGAAAGGAAAAAAAACTGGCGTCTTATAACTACAATGTCTTTCTTTCTTTCTTAGACAGAGTCTCACTGTGTCATCCTGGGTTGAGTGTCCTGGCATCACTGTAGCTCACAGAAACTTCAAACTCTTGCGCTTAAGTCATCCTCTTGCTTCAGCTTCCCAAGTAGCTGGGGCTGCAGGCATGTACCACCATACCTGGCTAATTTTTCTATTTCTAGTGGAGACAGGGTTTTGTTCTTGCTCAGGCTAGTCTCCAGTTCCTGAGCTCAAGCAATCCACAGGCTTTGGCTTCCCAGAGTGCCAGGATTATAGGCGTGAGCCACTGTGTGCCACCTCAATGTATGATTTTCTAAAAATTGAATTTCATACCATTTTTCCCTGAGGTAAAGGACAATATGCTCATACTTGAATAAAATACTACCAAGTGGAAGGAGGTTATTTAGGAGTATTTTGCATAGAGGTAGGAGCTATAAGAAAGAAAAAGAGTAGTGGCAAGTAAAAGGTGACTTTCTGGAAAACTTAAAATTCTAATCAAATCATATTAGATGCCTAGGTATACTTACACTGCTGAATTTTCTAACGTCAGAGCCAACCTTCCTAATGTGTGTCCTGGATATAAATATACCCTCAACTGAAAGGAAACGTTCTAATGCCTTCCTTCCGGGAATTCAGAGAAGAACAATATTCATAAACTAAACTATATTAACACAACTCAATAAATTAAATGGATAAGACCCCTCTTTTCCAGGATTTCTTCATCACTCCATATGGTAATATTATTATTCAACGGATAACAAAGAATAGTTCCTTTCTCCAGGGTATACCTCTAATTGGTTTAACTGCTTACCCATTCCAGGAGCTGTGCTAAGTTCTAGGGATGTAACTGTGAGCACATGAACGAGGTCCCTGTCTTCACGGAGCTGAGAGATTTGTGTGGGAATCGTGAGTACAGTGCAGTGAAATAATAGACAATGAAGGGAAGCACAGGGTGCTTTGGAAGCACATAGCAGGATTTCTTAAATCAGATTTGGGGGGCTGACCACTTTCCAAGGGATGTGATATGGAAGTGAACTCAAGAATTAATTCACTTAGCCAGCCAAAGATGGGGTGGCAGGCTGTTCTGGGGTAAGAGAAAGTGTGGTGAGTTCCAAGAAGGGGGGTGGCAAGAAATGACGAGGAAGAGGCAGAAGCCACATCCTGAAAGCTTTGTGAGAAGTGCAGGCTTGTCCCTGAGTACAGTAGAGAGCTGTCCAGAGGTTTTGAGCAGGATGACATGATTAGATTACTGGCCTACCGGCCGCAATGTGAAAGAAAAATTAGATGGAAACGGGGCTCAAGAGAGAGAGTCCACTGAGGAGGCTGTGGAAATGACCAGGGGGAGCATACGATGTCCCAGATTAAGTTAGTAGCAACAGGGATGGAGAAAATTGGACACATTGGAGAGGTGATAATTTAAATTACCTTTAGTCACTGCTGCCTCAGAAATTTTCCTATCAGGGTGTCACAACAACCAAAAGCAAGGAAAAGAAGATAAATCTAGCTTAAAATCTTGTCTTCAATAGATTAAGTAGTACTTTTTATCAACAATGCTAAAACAAGAGCCAAATTATGTGAAAAGTGAGGAAAATTAAAACCAATAAAGCATGGAAAAAATGCATACAGAAGTCTTCCAAACCTTTATGACTGATAAAAACAACAATAAAAGATAACTATTGAATTAATTATTTAATGTTGTATAAGTTAATGCATATGATATAATATTTTGCACAATACTAACAGGTGCAAAATGAAAATTCTCCCTCACCCCAACTCTTGTCCTTTAGGTCTTCTTCCTAGAGAAAATTACTACCAATTTAGTATATCTTCCTCCAAAGTAAAAACTGTAAATATAGAGTCATATTTAAAGCATAGTAGCTGGGCTGGGTGTGGTGGCTCACGCCTGTACTCCCAGCACTCTGGGAGGCTGAGGTGCTTGGATCACTTGAGCGCAAGAGTTCGAGTTCAGCCTGAGCAAGAACAAGACCCTTTCTCTAAAAATAGCCAGGCATTGTAGTGGGCTCCTGGAGTCCCAGCTGCTCGGGAGGCTGAGGCAAGAGAATTGCTTGAGCCCAGGAATTTGAGGTTGCTGTGAGCTATGATGCCACAGCACTCTACCAAAGGCAACAAAGTGTGACTCTGTCTCAAAAATAAATAAATAAATAAATAAATAAATAAATAAAGCATAATATCTGAAATATCTGGATACATTATATAGTACTTTGATATTTTCCTTAGAAATGTCAGGTCATGGCTCGGCGCCTATAGCTCAAGTGGCTAATGCCAGCCACGTACACCAAAGCTGGTGGGTTCAAATTCAGACCAGGCCTGCCAAACAACAGTGACAACTGCAACCAAAAAATAGCCAGGCATTGTGGCGGGCACCTGTAGTCCCACCTACTTGGGAGGCTGAGGCAAGAGAATGGCTTAAGCCAGGAGTTGGAGGTTGTTGTGCGCTGTGATACCATGGCACTCTACCCAGGGCAACAGTTTGAGGCTGTCTCAAAAAAGATGTCAGGTCTATAAATACTATCATAGACTTGATACATTATCCAATGACATGTGATATTCTATTTTTTTTTTTTTGAGGCAGAGTTTCACTCTGTCACCCTTGGGTAGAGTGTCATAGTGTCATAGCTCACAGCAACCTCAAACTCAGGCTCAATCTTCTTGCCTCAGCCTCTTGAGTAGCCAAGACTACAGGTGCCTGCTGCAACACCCGCTATCTTTAGCAATGGGTCTTGCTCTTGCTCAGGCTGGTCTTGAGCTTCTGTGCTCAAGCAGTTTACCTGCCCTTGGCCTCCCAGAGTGCTAGGATTACCAGTGTATGTTGGGTTCCAGCCCGAGAGCAGCCTCCACTGAGACCTGTGGAAACTGGTGGCAATTGACCAAAGAAATATAAAGTTAGGAGCGATGGTGAAGACAAGAAACATAGTGGAATTAAAAGCAGGAGCTCAGGGGTCCATTGCCCTTCATGGGATTCCGCCCAGAGTGTATGCTCCACTCTGATTTTATTGAAGTCTATTTGCCCAGAGGGTAAGATGACAGAGGGAACAAAGACGTCACCAGTTTCTCAGATTGATCATGTCAGTTCCTATTGTTGTTATTATTAACCTTAAGGTTAGCCTTCAGAAATCTGAGATCACACACACACATTTCTAGGGAGGTGTTAAGCTCCGCTAGTTCTCTGTGGAGTAAAACACCACCTGTGTTAATCTCTGAGGGATTGGTGGGAGGGAGGCATTTTCTTCCCCTCACTACTACAGAGGATTTTCCTCTGCTATAAGGGATAGAAGCTCTTCTGCCCGTATCTCAGGGCTTGAGCTACTCCCTTGGTCTCTGCCCCAGGCAAATGCAAGTCTCCACAAGGGGTATCTGTTTTGCCTGTTTAATGGTCAGGAAACACCCTAGAAGATGTATCTTTGGCTCAGTGCCTGTAACTCAATCGGCTAAGGCTCCAGCCACATACACCTAAGGTGGCGGGTTCGAATCCCCAGCCCAGGCCGCCAAACAATGATGGCTGCAACCAAAAAATGGCCAGGCGTTGTGGCGGGCGCCTGTGGTCCCAGCTACTTGGGAGGCAGAGGCATGAGACTCTCTTGAGCCCAGGAGTTGGAGGTTGCTATGAGCTGTGATGCCATGGCACTCTACCCAGGGGGACAGCTTGAGGCTCCATCTCAAAAAAAAAAAAAAAAAAAAAGAATATGTATCTTTTCTAGGACTTGCCAGAATTTCTTCTATGGCCATTACTCTCCCAGTGTGCTCACAGACCCAGCAGGGTGTTTATAAACTGTATCCCCAACAGGCTAGAATTTCAGAAAAGGCAAGAAGCTTGCTAGCAATGGCTAGCTAAAATGTAAACTACTTGACTTTTCTTTGTTCAAACTCACTCAGCTTACTTTTTAGTTTTCCTCTTTTTCTGGGGGTGCTTTCCTTTGCCAAGAATGGGGTCTTCAGTCCCCATTCTCCCAGACTTGGTGGCTGACATGTGATATTCTAAAACATAGGAATATATTTTTATAAATGATATAATAATTCTTTTCTAGATAAGTAGATCTTATTTTACATTTAAGAAGATATTTAGGGTGGTGCCTGTGGCTCAGTGAATAGGCCGCTGGCCCCATATGCTGAGGATGGTGGGTTCAAACCTGGCCCCGTCCAAACTATAACAAAAAATAGCTGGGCATTTTGGTGGGTGCCTGTAGTCCCAGCTACTTGGGAGGCTAAGGCAGGAGAATCACCTAAGCCTAGGAGTTGGAGGTTGCTGTGAGCTGTGACACCAAGCACTCTACCGAGGGCAATAAAGTGAGACTTTGTCTCTTAAAAAAAAAAAAAGAAAGAAAAGAAAATATTTAAGAAGTTACAGGAGTCTGTGACCTAAAAGTTTCATAAATATCATAAAAGCTAGAATAAGAGTCACTTATCAATTGAACAATCTCAAATTTCCTATTCTTTCACTCTTCTTCACCCTTCTTGTTCCATTCTAATTAAACGGAGAACCTCCTACTACACCCAATATTCCCTTTACTCAATCCCAGCTGTGTGGTATAGAACAATCTTTCATTGTTTCCTGAAAATCATCTCCATTCTGTTCTTCAAAATATTTTAAAAACCAACCTCTTCCAGCTGGGCATGGTGGCTCAGGCCTGTCATCTTAGCACTCTGGGACACCAAGAGCTCATGAGTACAAGACCAACCTGAGCCAGAGCAAGACCCCTGTCTCTAAAAATAGCTGAGTGTTCTGGTGGGCACCTGTAGTCCCAGCTACTCTGGAGGCTGAGGCAAGAGAATCCCTTGAGCCCAAGAGCTTGAGGTTGCTGTAAGCTATGATGCCACAGTCCCTACTGAGGGTAAAAAAGTGAGACTCTGTCTCAAAAAAAAAATTTAAAAAATGGGCAGTGCCTGTGGCTCAGTGGGTAGGGTGCTGGCCCCATATACTGAGGGTAGCAGGTTCAAACTTGGCCCTGGCCAAACTGCAACAAAAAAATAGCTGGGTGTTCTGGCGGGCACCTGTAGTTCCAGCTACTCCAGAGGCTGAGGCAAGAGAATTGCTTAAACCCAGGTGTTGGAGGTTACTGTGAGCTGTGATGCCACGGCACTCTACTAAGGGTAATAAAGTGAGACTCTGTCTCTAAAAAATAAGAAAATAAAAATAAATATCAACCTCTTCCAAGATATCAACCCTAAAAATCTCCAACATTTTGAGATAATTGGGAATGCTCGGGAATGTTATGAAATCCTTATCTCTGTTTTCTCTTACCTCACTTCCTCCTCAAATCTGAAGCCAATCCTCCTGCTGAATTTTTCAGTTTTAAAAGACAGTATATTCTCTTCAACATATAAATTGGTTTGAGTTGGATTGCAGCATGACTGAGCTAGGTGCCTTTTTATGGCTACATTCTCCCGCCCATCAGACCCAAAATGACCCCTTAAAGCTTTCATCCACTTTAATTTCCTACTTACAAAATGAGATTTGGACTATTCTCTCTTCTGCATAATAGCTATTCACATACAGAATACAATCACACCTACCACACACCATTGCCTTTTTTTTGTCCAGGCCAAATTCCTCCAGTTTCTTCAGCTTTTTCTTGTATAACATATTCTTTTTTAAAAAATCATTTGTAGTTCTTTTATTATTATTTTTCATTGTTTCAGGTTCATTGAGGGAACAAAGAATTAGGTTACACAGTTTGCATTTGTTAGGTAAAGTCCCTCTTATAATTGTGTCCCACCCCCAAGAGGTGTGCCACACACTGTGATGTTATGCCTTTTAAGACCTCCAGTCTTTCCCCCATCCCCTCTTCCTCCTTTCCCTGCCCCCACCTTGAATTGATTTGAGTTTTTCTTTTATGTGGGTATGTATTAGATCATATACTGGTTTCATATTAGAATTGAATACACTGAATTCTTGCTTCTCCTTTCTTGTGATACTTTACTAAGAAGAATGTGTTCCAGCTGTATCTAGCTAGGTTAATACAAAAGATGTAAAGTCTCCATCTGTTTTAGTGGCTGAATAGTATTCCATGGTATACATATACCACAGCTTGTTAATCCATTCCTGGCTTGGTGGGCATTTAGGTTGTTTCTACAATTTGGCAGTTGTAAATTGAGCTATGGTAAACAATCTATTTCACATGTCCTTATGTAAAAGGATTTTTTTTTTCCTTCTGGGTAGATGCCTAATAATGGGATTGCAGGATCAAATGGGAGGTCTAGCTCGAGTTCTCCATACTTCCTTCAAAAAGGTTGTATTAGTTTGCAGTCCTACCAATAGTGTAAAAGTGTTCCCTTTTCTCCACATCCACACCAGCATCTGCAGCTTTAAGACTTTGTGATGTCAGCTATTTTCTTTTCTTTTCTTTTTTTTTTCTTTTGCAGTTTTTGGCCGGGACTAGGTTTGAACCCACCACCTCCAGGGGGTGGGGCGGGTGCCCTACTCCTCGAGCCACAGGCATCACCCGATGTGGGCTATTTTCACTGGAGTTAGGTGATCTCTCAAGGTGGTTTTGATTTGTATTTCTCTGATGATCAGGAACAATGAGCATTTTTTTCAAATGTTTGTTACCCATTTACCTGTCTTCATCAGAGGTTCTGTTCATATCTCTCGCCCAGTGGTAGATGGGTATAACATACCTAGTCTTTCTCAGTCTTTTTTTTTTTTTTTTTTGAGACTGAGCCTCAAGCTATCCCCCTGGGTAGAGTGCCATGGCATCACAGCTCACAGCAACCTCCAACTCCTGGGCTCAAGCGAGTCTCTTGCCTCCTCCTCCCAAGTAGCTGGGACCACAGGCGCCCGCCACAACGCCCGGCCATTTTTTGGTTGCAGCCATCATTGTTGTTTGGCGGGCCCGGGCTGGGGATTCGAACCCACCACCTTAGGTATACGTGGCTGGCGCCTTAGCCGATTGAGCCACAGG
>CAUYQV010107437.1:0-17704 GCA_963574575.1 Galagoides demidoff
ATATACTTCCTCCATAAACACTAAAACAACAACAACAACAAAAAGGCAAGTGTTGACTAAGGGAAAGCCTTGGTATCTGACATTGCTTTGATCTGCCTTTAAGATTGGAATGTGCTTTACTTACTGTGTTCTTGGCTGTGCCAAAGCCTTTTAGTTTGATCAGGTCCCAGTAGTATATTTTTGATGTTGCTTCAAGTGCCCCTGGGGTCCTCCTCACAAAATTTTCACCCAGACCAATTTCTTCAAGTGTTTTCCCTACACTTTCTTCTGGTATTTTTATAGTTTCATGTCTTAAGTTTAAATGTTTAAACCAGTATGAGTCTACCTTAGTTAATGGTGAAAAGTGTGGGTCCAGTTTCAGTCTTTTACAGGTTGTCAGCCAGTTAGCCCTGCACCATTTGTTAAATAGAGAATCTTTTCCCCACTCAATGTTTTTAATTAGCTTGTCAAAGATCAGGTAATGGTAAGTAGCTGGGTTCATCTCTTAACTCTCTATTCTGTTCCATATATCTACCCCTCTGTTTTTGTGCCAGTACCATGCTGTTTTGATCACTATTGATATAGTATAATCTGAGTTCTGGTAGCATGATTCCTCCTGCTTTGTATCCCCATAAACTTGGACTAGTACGTCCTTGATTTCACTTCCACTCTTGCCAAGTTTAACAAGAAATTTACAAATGTTTATTCTTTATTCTAATTCAAGCTCCAATATTCTCATCATGGAATACAAAAACATGCAACAACCATAATGAATGCCACTCAGCAAGACACTGCCTCACATCAACACAAACACAACTGTGAGGTGCTGATATACCAAAGTTATGAAACCTTACTGAGTTGTTTGTACAGTGCTATCAATGTAAGCACATGGTGGCAAGTTCACAAACTTAATTCTCAGACCTTGGATATACAAATTTTGTCAATTATACCCTAATAAATACCCTGGGTAAAAATGAGAATATATAAATATGTTAATTTCCAAGAAGGTTTAAAGAGTCACTGAATCTGTATCAGGCAAATGATACATTTTATGGAGCAAATGTGCAAAGTTAAAACATGATTTGAGCGATGTATATAAAGACACTAAGATTATTCAAGTACCTATTAGTGATATTTTAAGTTTTGACCGGTGACAAAACATGAGGCCACAAGATGCACTATCTCATATTCATGAAAGCAACTTTCCTTGAGCTAAGCAAGGCCATGTTTATATATTTATGTTTTATATTTCGCCTTCTTATGAAAAGGATCTAGGATGATTAAAAATAGGCAAGTTAAGCACAGCAAAATTATTTAAGCCACAGATGAGGCTTGGAAATAAAAAGGATTTGAATGTGAGAGTATGCACAGCTCCCAATTTTGGAGAACTAGAAATAGTACAGTGTAGGTTCTTGCAAAACAGAAACTGAGCTGTGACATTAATAACAATTGCTATATAATATATAATCTACATAAATCATCTGCAAGGTAATCATTAGAATCAATTTTTTTCATTTGATAAAAATTGTATTAAGGATGATATCACTTGACCATAACTATCTATTGAGTTGGTAAGAGGTCTGATTAATGAGGTCTAGATGGATCCAAAGCATAAATTCTCGCCATTACACCTTGTCCATTAGGTAGATAAGGAAGGAGATAAAATTATTCAGATGCAGAATTTTGTGACTACTTTGCTGTGTAAAGATGACCATGATTTAAATTCCTGAGGCTGAGTTGTTAATGAATCACGAGCTCTTTCACTGTACAAAGCTCTCAGTTATACAGTATTACAAATGGCAATGCTGAAATTATTTATTTTCATTTTTAGGAGTTACATTCAGAGAGTTTATGCCTCTCTATATTGTATATTCTTATACATCCTAGATTCAGTGACCACTTCTAGCCAGGAGAAAGAGACACTGTGTCAAACTTAATTGTTACCTCCCTCATAGACATTAATAACATGGTAGCTTAATGGCATTATAGATGAAGAATTTTGATATCTTACAGCCCCAGGGTATGAGAAATGATTTATGATACACTAGCCTTGCAAAACTTTTTTAAGTTTTAATTCAGGGTTTAAAACAACAAGCAAAAGGGTTCTGGCATTTGAAAGCAACTAGGTTCTTATCCATTATTAATTCACATAGGAAAAACAGCTCTGATGGCAGAGGCCAGATACTTATACACAAACTATAAATATGGATGAATAATTCATTTTTATATTAATTTTGAATTTACAGCCTAACTGGTTGAACTCTATTTTTTCTTTCCCTAGAAGGGCATGCACCAGACGAAATACTGCACTATCAACAGTCAATAAAGGCATAAAGTAGTAAGCAAAATGAGATTTACTATAAGCATATTTATCTTCTTTGAATGGCCCCCTAATGGTGTACTGCTTATTATGTCTTACTAGAAGGTTCTGGAAAATTATGTATTTTTTCAGAGATAACCTCAAGTGGGGAAGTATTTGCCTCCGTGTCAGGCAGTACATGATTTGAGAGTTACCTAAGGCCTGTGTGTCCCCAAATATTGTCCTCCTTAACATGTTCCCGAGTCCTTCATTCCCCACATCATCTACTGAAATTCCTTATACTGTACAATTCAACTTTATTTTCCTGTAACTCTCAAGTTCTCAGTAGAAGCCAGATAACAAAACTGATGGTTAAAGCTTATAATTTATTTAAGGAGGTCTTTAAATTGACAGTCTGTTCTGAGACTATTTGATTTGAGACTCTGGGAGGGGCTGATTCCAATAAAAAGGTTATTCATATAGCAAATATTTCCTGAACAGTTACTGTAATCTAGAATGAAGAGGCCAATCAATTTGGGGCTATCACTATTTCCCACTGGGTACATGTGTGTACCAAAAATAGAACTCACTGACTATATCACACACACTCAGTTTGCCAGAGGCACATTTTACACCACCTATGAAGAACTGCCTAACATCAGACAAACAAACAAAACCAGTTTATCTCATAGCTACACAAATGAATGGAAGTCTGGGGTACCTTCCCCTGGGATGGCCTAGCCCCAAATTTGCGAATTGAAATTCCTGAGTCATTACTATCCAATATGGCCTAACAGCATTGTCACATGACTGTCTAATACAGAACCCCCACTTTTGATTCGTGTATTTAAGGAATTATGTTTCACATGTTTAAGGAATTATTCCTTTTTCACTATTGAGATACTTAATCTTCCTCCAGTTGAACAACTAAACATTCTTTACACTAAACACTCTTTACTTGGCCATTTGACATTGAATGTGAAGGTTACTCTATGCCCTTTATTAACAGAAGGCTCAGATGTTACTAGGGAGCTATGTGTTCACTCGTCTAATGCTATTAGATAAGCCATTTCCTATAAAAGTACATGTGTGTCCTTCCAGGTATAAGAAAGGGGAGATGATCTCTACAGCTTTACAACTCCCATTTATTCCCACATTGTTGCTTTTTTTTTTTTTTTTTTTTTACCTTCTACTCTGATTCATTTGAAATACGGAAAAGATGGAAATTCACTACGTGCCAAGTGGTGGTCATT
This sequence comes from Galagoides demidoff, assembly GCA_963574575.1. Classification (NCBI taxonomy): domain Eukaryota; kingdom Metazoa; phylum Chordata; class Mammalia; order Primates; family Galagidae; genus Galagoides; species Galagoides demidoff. Next base: position 3,532 of record CAUYQV010107437.1, read on the forward strand.
GCTATTATTTTCCGGCTGGCATAGGTGACCATAATCATTACCTCCATTGTGTTTATGAGATGCTGAGCCTTGTATAATGTGACTGGGCCAGTTGTTGTCAACTTAGGTAGGAATCCAATATTTTTTGACTGTAATAGGACTGTGGAGACAGGAAATTGTGGTGATGATGGGTGCCGGATACCTCCTCACCTGGTAAAAGAACTCCAGAAATCTTAAGATGCTGGGTTTGGGAAGACGATAGTGAAGAATTGCCATTAAGGCTGCAACAGTTTCTTTGGGGTGTCTCTCACTCACATACACTCCTTCTGTCACCAATCAGGCTTCTGGATGCAGCAAGGAAGAGCTGGGAGCCATTCCACCATCTCCTAACAATTTGTTTGACAATTTGCAGTTTTTCAGTACCACCCAGTACCAGCTAATAAAACAGCCAACTGAGTTGAAGTCAAGCTGGCTTAGCAGGACTTTTCTTCTTGCCAATTAAAAAGTCTCTTTGGTTGCTCAATGAGGCTTGGCAATGATGCTGTAGGCTGGTACAACTTTAATTTGCTTCCTCACTGCAACTGCAAGTGTGTGTTTTGTTCAGCTTCATGACTCCTGTGCTTACCAATAGGAAAGAATAGAACTGGAGGTGGACAAAATTAACCATATTATATAGCTAAAAACAAAAATCTTGGATCCATGCTCATAGCCATACAGAAGAGAGAAGAGGATTCTCCCACCCATGAAGTTTATAAGTGCAACAGCCCAGGAGACTCAGTGTACACTAGATTTTTGTCCTCTGTGCTCTGGGGTGCCATGGGGTATCTTGAAAACAAAACACCGCTCCTGAATCTAGACTTCCCAAGGTGCACATTACATGCCTAAGGGACAGTTAACACTTTTAGAAACCTACAATCCTAAATATGGACAACTCTCTTATGAGATAAACTATAATTTACTGATAGTACTTAGAACCCTTTGAAAGAATATGAACATGATTTTGTAACTGAAGTCTAATAAGCATTGTTTATTTATTATGTTTAAGAACCTTTATTCCTATCTACAGAAAGTGTGGATAGGCTCGGTGTCTGTGGCTCAAGTGGCTAAGGCTCCAGTCACGTGCACCTAAGGTGGCAGGTTTGAATCCAGCCGGGCCAATTGGCCAAACAACAATGATGGCTGCAACCAAAAAAAAAATAGCCAGGCATTGTGGGGGGGGCCCTATGCTCCCATCTACTTGGGAGGTGGAGGCAAGAGACTCGCTTGAGCCCAGGAGTTTGAGGTTGCTGTGAGCTGTGATGCCACAGCACTCTACCCAGGGGGACAGCTTGAGGCTCTGTCTCAAAAATAAAAAATAAAGAATAAATAAAGTGTAGATAATCCTCCAAAAGAATTTCAAGACAGTGATGCAGTTGAGGTATAAGAATAAATGAGCTCTTATTTTCTAGGTGAAATTCTGTTGATGTTTGGGTTATTGTAAAAATAGTCCTTTTGGGAAAGTGTTTAGTTGTGGTTGATTTAGACTGTTTTGCTCTTATGTAGCAGTTTCTCACTCCCTGTGACACGGCAGGGAAACAGAATGAGGAAATATGAAAAGGAACTCATTCAGTGAAGGGGAAGAAAGCTCATTCCAGTTGGGATGGGCATTATCTCATCAGAAGAATGTGGCAAAGCAAATAACCCTAAAAATAGAGGTACCCAGTTAAAATACCGTCTGACTTTCCATACCTGAGTCTATTTTCCTAATTTCTCACCAGCTCACACAAACATTGATGAACCATGATGGAGCTGATGTTTGTAATCATTTTAGAAGTGTTTTAAACCAATTTTTAAAATTTGAATATCTAGTGATTATCTAATAGAAATCTAGAATATCTAGTGAATATCTAGTAGAAAATATAGGAATGGAGCATAAACTAGTAATTCAAGAAGAAATCCAAATTGGGCAAAAAAAAAAAAAATACTAAGAAAATGCTCAGCCTTAGAATACAGGATATAGTAATCAACAAAACGAGAACAAAGTATAATGTTTATACCAGATTGGCAAATTGGCAGAAAAAATACCAGTTGTGTGAGAGAGAATATTGACGGGCCATTCATCCATGGCAATTTAACTCACACATAAACTTTATGGACACTATATATAATCCTGAATATTTAAAACTGAAGATATTAAAAATTTTTGACTGAGCACTGAAGTTCTGAAGACCTAATGGTATGGTGACAATAGTCAATAACTTATGTAATGCATACTTGAAATTTTCTGGAAGAGGGGATCTTAATTATTCTCACCAAAAAAAAAAGCATACAATAAAAACACATACAGGTGAAATGATAAATATGTTAAATGGCTGGGTTGTGGTGATCATTTCCCAATATATACATACATCAAAACATTGTTATGTATACTAGAAGTATGTACAATATTATTCAACAATTTTACCTTAATAAAATTGGAAATAAAAGAGAAAAAAAGTCAAAATTTGATTGATTTCATTTTTATGACTTTATTCCACTAAAAAATTTGTTTAAATAGTCAATTAAAAGAAAATTAATATTATAGTAATATATTAAATAGAAAACAAGCCAATTTTTTTTTTTTTTGGAGACAGAGCCTCAAGCTGTCACCCTGGGTAGAGTACTGTGGCATTACAGCTCACAGCAACCTCCAACTCCTGGGCTCAAGTGATTCGCCTGCCTCCACCTCCAAAGTAGCTGGGACTATAGGTGCCCACCACAATACCCGGGTATTTTTTGTTGCAGCCATCATTGTAGTTTGGCAGGCTTAGGCTGGATTTGAACCCGCCAGTTCAGGTGTATGTGGCTGGTGCCTTACCCGCTTGAGCCACAGGTGCCAAGTCAAACAAGCCAATGTTAATGAAGGAATAGTTAGGTAAACATCAGTGTAAATTAAAATGCTTCCTGTAAAATTGTTTTCAAGAACAATTATGACATACAAAATGTGTACATAACATTATATAATAAATACAGATTATAAAATTGAATACCTAATATTCTAATTTTTTAAAAAATATGCAGATGTGAGAGTCAGAAAGGAGATTTAAAATATGAAAAGTAGTTACATTTAAGTGTTGGGATTATGTCCATATTCCATATTTGTTTTTTTTTCATATTTTAAAAATTATCTATAATGAACTGATATCTGTTTTGCAATAGGAAATAAAATGAGAAAAAAGGCAAATGGGCATTTGATATTAGTCTGAATGGTTTTCTGACCTAGTGGCTTGTTGGGGTGGCTTTCAGGGAGAAGGAGAATGGAATAAACAGTTTTATTAGGAAAAGGAGTCATGGGCTGGGCATAGAGAAGGAAGAAATGTTTTCCCATATAGTTTGGGTTGAACAGACAAGCAAATAAACGTTGAATTTCAGTGTATATCTAGTAAGGGTGCCTGGTTATTCATACCAGGATTAGAACCATATGAAATTTATTCAACAGACTTCTTATAGGTCTGACTTTTACTTTCCTCTACAAATTTGCCATGATTTTCCCTTTTGAAGTGAGACATGTGAGCAATGTGTATACTTACCTTTCTGGTGTTTTAGGACCCCAAAATGTTGAATGTAAAAAGACACAAAGCTGAACTGTAAGATGAGACACTCGTGATTTTTACTTCATTCTGTCACTCAAGAGCTATAAAGTGTTGTGCATCAGAGAATAACATGTACACAGCAGCTCCTGGTGGAGAGTTCTGGACCACTTTCAGGTGTTTTTCCTTTACCCATGCCATAAAAGCAAATTAGATTTAATGAGATATGTGATTTAATGATATATGTGTAATTTTATTGGCACGGGGACATATCTGTGGGTTTCTTTGGCCAAAATGCAACCTTGGAACAAGTTAAGAGTTGAGTCTTACTGATTGAAAGTTTCTGGGAATAGGACTCCAAAGGATAGAGACAGAATTGATGGCAACCATTTTACATTTTAAAAGAAGGAAGGACTAAGTTTGTAAGAATCCAGTCTGAGCTTGAGAAGAACATTGAGATTTAGCAGAGAGTAAATATTTGTAGATTCTAACACTGTCCTCGCAGCAAATCAAGATTTTTTGTGGGCCCTGCAACTAATACAATTTAGGATCCCTCTTAAAGTAAAAACCATAAATTATGATGACATACACAATTACATAAGAAAGTTGAAATTTATTTTGAAAGACAAAAGGAATTATAATAATTAAAAATTTTTCGAGGGCTTAAAATAATAAATCCACCACAAAAATAAAAATGTTTTCATTAGTTATTTATCTCTGTACCCTTATCATGTCTTTATCTTAATATTTTTTGTCTGTATCCTCTTTGATCACAATAATTTTATATTCCTCACAATATTTTCTCTGGGGAGAATAGGCAGATAATAAGTCTTTCTTTTGCATGACCACTCAACATTTTTTTATTATTAATAAAATTTAGAAAGTTTCAGCTTTGAAACTTAGCATTGATAATGCTCTAAAGATTTAGGAGTTTGTCAAAGTTTGGAAAACCTTTATTGCGTCTGACATATGAAATCTTGGGAGGTACTCACTGTTTCCTGAATTATTATAGATTTTTGTTTTCCAAACAGAAATCTAATGAATTGTATTTCACATGATTTCCATCAACAAAGGAAAAATGATAAGGTGTTCATGTTGCATGAACCAAGTTTATTCACAGGAAGAGAGAGCTTCTGTTTGAATTGGGCTTTGATGAGAACCAATCTTGTTTAAAATTTTACTTAAATGATGTCTGGAAGAATTTACTACAGACTCAACACCTGCTCCCCATGTTTCAGTTCATTTTTCCTTTTCCATACTGTTATACCTCTGGTGCTGGGGATCATGGATTTTATTCATATTGTAATATTATTCTCCTGCATGAGTTGGCACAGTGGAGAGTAGGAATATCCTTGGAATGTACATCTATACCAATAGATGTCTAGGAATATCTTAACTATTAATATAAACAGGTAGCTCTGCATTATGAATTACTGTATGTATACAGAGAGAGCCAAAAAATGTATACACATTTTTTAAAAAAGTATTAAATTTGTACTACTCAATTCATACGGATAACAAAAGATGAATATAAGTCAAATTGAGCACCTCTTGTAATTGCAGAAGTCAAGTGTGGCTTGAGTATTACAAACTTAATACATTTTTTTCCTTTCTTAAAATGTGCATACATTTTTTTGTCACCTTGTGTATGTGTGTATGCATACATATACACAGGGCTGAATTCAAAGTCATTCAAATTCCTTTTAGCCAGACTCCAAAAATGATCTGGTTATTCAAGAAGTAGAAAAGTCATAATGAAGGAAATGATAATAGGAATGAAATTCTTATCTATAGCTAGAACATTCTACTTTTGCAAACTTTATAAAAAACCATATGACTCTTAGAGTCCAACGCCAGGGTCCTCCACTGGCCTTGGAAGATCCCTTTCAACGGACCCTTCAAGAGGCCTAACGTTCATTAACTTTTTGGTGAATAAACCCCTGTGTCTTAAAACCACATTTTAGAAAAAAGTGAGTTAAGAAAGCTCGATGCTGTATCCTTTGGGCAAATGGCACAGCCATAACAAAGGCATGATTGTAGTTTTTGAGTAAGGATTCCAAATTACTGTGAAGGGTGACAGATATTAAAAAACCAATTAGTGTGATGACAGTCATAATGAAAACTCTCAATGCAATACATGGAATGGGAATCTACATGTCTTTTCTCAAAAAATATAGTTACACTAGATATCATTGAATACTTTTAAATCAATTTAATTCATTTATAACTCATTCATTTTCAGTGCAATCTCTTTTCAAAAATATAAAGACTTCAAAGAAATGATTTACACTACTATTAAAAATACAAGTATCAGCTTAAGTCTTACATGGCCAGTTTTCAGAGTCGTCTTTTTTAAAGGAAGTATAATATATGCATCTTAATTCCTTCCTAAGTAACTTTGAAAATGATTTCAGTTAATTGTTTAATAAGGGTTTTAAATGCCTCTCAAGGATACTTGTCTTTTCTGTAGTTTCATTAATTGATATGTAACTCACTACTAAAAAGTATTTCTAATTCCAAGGCTACTATATATTCATGAGGTTATATTTTTTTGTACAGGAGGATTGGTGAAAAAAAGAATCAGTGAATTAGAGGTTAGGAATAGATCTGTAAAGTTCATTAATAATACTATTCTGCTTTTATTCACATTTTGCACAATTTCATATAAAATCTGCATTAATTTTAACAACCTGAAAAGAGAAAGCGGAGTCCATTTCTTTTCTTATTTCCTATATTGCCTTTTATTATATTCCTCCTATGTGCCAGTTACTCTGGTTATCAAAAATGAACAGAGCCCTACAAGGTTATCAAATCATTGTAAGCAGGCCTACATTTTATTCATGATTGTAATCCTGGCGTCTAACACAGGGTCTGATATTCAGACATACATTGTATGTGTTTTTGGAGGGTAATGAAGCTGGTTCGTAATAGAATTTGGTTGCAGAATTCTCCTTGAAAGAGAGACTGTCTTTGTTAAGTGAAATACATCAGTGGGCAACTGTGACAGTGGGTTGGTAATTCTAAGCATAGAGCCAGGTTCTCTGTTCAAAGTGATCACAAATTTTTGTGCGTGTGTTGCTGGACCAAGGAGTTGGTCTGCCTGTCACCCAAGCCAATCAACTGAGAAGTGGATGAGAGAGTCAGTTTCACCAAGCCAGCAATTCCAGAGAGCAGCAGGGGTATCTCGCCAAAGAACTGCTCTTCCCCTCTTTCCCGTTGTTACTTTTTATTTTCCCTGTTAAAGTAAACATCAGTAAGGTTACTACTCATCAGACAGATTCCTCCTCATAGGTTACAAAGTTACATAGTATCTTCCTGTCTTAAAGTGATTATATCTTCAAAGCATTTTTATCCTAGACTAAATTTTACCGTTAGTTGACACTTAACTGGGTGCACAGAGGGCCCTAGATTTCTGACTGGTATCATGGAGTTCAGTTTCCCAACCTATCTATGACAGTAGTGTTGAAAGTGAGTAAAGACTCTCCAGACATGAGTGCACAGGCTCACTGGGCCTTGTCAGGGCCTGTCCAACAGCACACTGAATGGAATGGCCACTCAGGTTCACAGTCGCTGGCAACAGGTGAAGGTGCTTAGGGAGGAGAAATAGTGAAACTAAGGAAGGGATGACATCCCGAAGTGAAGGAGGAGGCTGGACCCAGCTGGAAGAGATGATTAGTAGAATTTCCACAGAGGTGGTGGGAATGGTCCAGGTAATACCGGAATTTTGTCTTCAAGAGTTCTTGGTGATTCAAAGAATGAATCCACAGACCATGGATCAGTGGTAAGATGGTTTATTTACAGGCAAAAAGAATACACAAAAATGCCAAAGCTCCTGGCTGAGAGAACCCAGGTGGGGCACAGAGCTCTCTCTCCCTCTGTCGGTCTGTCTCTACCGGGGCTCTCTGCTCTGGGGTATATAAAGTAGCAAGGGATTATTTAGCCAGAAATCAATTGTTACATTTAGCAGGCGTGGGTCCTCTAAAGTTACATTCAGCCGGAACTCACTGGTTACATTTAGAGGTATAGGGTAGGAACTCAGCTAATGAATGGCTACAATTCCTTTCACTCAGGCCTAGGATACTTACATGAAATTGACCAGGCCTAGGAAAGGTGGGGTTCCCAGTCAGCGGAAGTGAAAGGGGAGGGAGACCTAAGGTGCTGGTGTCTCCCCAGCAGTTGTCTGGCCTCTGGTTACTGGGGCCTCCTACCTTGCCCACCTTCTGATACAGGGCAGGTGGCGCCCAAGCCAGCTGGACCCGCCGCCTTGCCTTAGTGGTGTTGGCTGCAGCGGGAGCTGGCAGAGGAACCAGCGGACTGGAGTGTACTTAGGCAACCCAGCTCCCGTCCCTCACTGGAGGCTCCAGTAGCCAAAGGGACCTGACAACTGCCGGAGAAACGGCACGTTGGTGTCTCCTTCCCTTTACACTTAAGACTAAATACAGAACCCCATTTCCTATGCCTAGGCCAATTTCATGTAAGTTTCCTAGGCCTTAGTTCCTCCAATGGATTGTGTCCATTCATTAGTTTATTCATTCACCTTGCCCCAGCTGAAGAGACTATGTCCATTCCTTAGTACATTCATTCACCTTGCTCCAGCTGAAGAGACTGTGTCCATTCATTTCCTGGCCTCATACAGAAGGAACCCATGCACCTATATATACCGCTAAACAGAGAGAGACAGAGAAAAACGGAGAGAGCTTTTCTCTCCCAACTTTGGTTTTCTCTCCCTGCTAGAAATGTTAGTGTTTTTGTATTCTTTTTCTGTAAATAAATTCTGTCTTGCCACTGATCTGTGGCCTGCAGATTTATTCTTCAAATCATCGAGACCAAGAACCTGAAAGTCCGGTATCACCTCCAGCCCCCTGGTTCCGCTGCCTGCTGCTGCTGCCCCAACACTGCCAGGGCTAAGGCCACAGGTCCTCCAGCCCAGCTCAGCCATCTGTGGCACCACCCGTCATGTATCACAGGGACTTTGAAGAATTAGTTGTATAACCATTGTACTCTCATAATGTTCTGAGGAATAAAAACAGAGATAAGACACTCAAATAAAAAAAAAATCCATGTGTTTATATTTGAAGTGAACCCATTTTACATTCCTTTAATTGTTGAAAAGAGTGCCTACATCTGGACCTAAAACAGTATATTTTGGGGAATAAACGTGTCCAGCCGCATACAGTGTTAAAAATGGGCAGAATATATGGGAGGAAAAAGGAAGATAAGAGATGAGGAATTTATTGGAAGAAACCATCAGAATAGGAGGTACTAATAAGACAAACAAGTTCCTTCTCCACCCGCAAAATACTTGGCAGGAGATGCTGACTTTACCTCTTCATGTAGGGTGGAACCAACTTTATTGGTTAACATGTCGAGTCCAACAAACTAGAGGATTTGAGGATATTACATGTGTTGAAATAAGGGTTAGAAGTGTTTAGAATTAATTGAACTGAGAATCTTGTCTCTGCCTTGAAAGAGGTTAAAGGTTAACAATTGAGAGATGGCTGTAGGCCATTTAATAAATTCTGCAAAGAAGTGAGACCACCATGCACTGTGAGCACAGACAGAGAGAGTGGTATTACTACTGGAAAGAAACACTGTGAGTTGGTACAGAGGAAGGACTATGTGAGTGAAGGTCTAGACAGATAATCCAGGATTTCTCCAAAGAAAAATGGACAAAGGCATTTGGGGAATAAGAAACAGAGAAAGTAAAATCACGAAAATATAGGAGAGCAAAGTGCATTGGGAGCCGAGAGCAGAGCCAAGAGTGGATGACACGGAGTTAGAAGCTGTGGACTTTGGGGAAATGACTAATGACAATTGTCTGCACTCAGCTAGAAAGGTGAAATTCTTACCTCCGTTTCTTGACTTCTTTCCTAAAAAGGCATTGGATGTATGTTCTGCAGTACATTTTCTAATCTGACCGAATTTTCACTGTACTTTCCAGGACCTCGCCTGTTCTGTAGCAATGTTTCATTCACAAAAAGACAGCATGACAGATTATTTTCACTTGTCCATCCATTCCGAGAGCTACAGGCAGATCTATATTCCACTTTCTGCTCTAGCAAATGAAATAAAGATGCAGTGAAACAGCATATGTGAGGAATGTTACAGGAAATCTATAATGCTGATAAAACCTCTGGGGTTAGCAGAAATCAGCCAATTGAGAGTTTTTATTTTGTTATTATTTTTCCTGGCAAAACTTAAATTACTTATTGTGAAACAAGGATAAACCTCAAGTTCAAGAAAGTTTTATTGAATTTTGTTTAACTAGCCAAGTTTAACATATGCTTTTTCTGTTTGTTTCCCTAGGAAGTGATTCTGAGACGCATTGAAGACACAGATACATTCTTAACACTTCTTTGCAACTAGTCAATCCCAGATTTTATCTGCAGTTTCAAAATTAAATTCATTCTTCACGACTCATCTCTGTCAACACCTCTTCTCTACAGCCCTGCTTGATTCTGTTGTATTCTGTGTAATTCTATGTGACTGTCCAGGAAACCCAGCTTTTATTGACTGGACAGAGATTCTAGGAATTTTTATTAGATGCTTAAAAGTCTTTTAGAAGACAATTCATTCTAAAGTTAGCAGGAAGGCTCAGAAATTTGGTGTGAGTTTGGGCCAGTTTGGATTGGAGGAAACAAACTATATGATTTTGAATATGTCACAGCTTGCAGGGATTCATAATTGAAACCTAAGATGAGGAAGATTAAATACCTGAATAAGAATATTGAAGAAAAAGGGTTAGCTGGAAAATGAGAGTCCAGTGTTTAACAATGTTAATTTTGAAGTTTTAATAATAATGAAAAAAATCAAGGGAAAAAAACCCCCATAGTTTAGATATGAGTGTGTCCTACCTCCAGCAACAAGGGTATTAGTATCAGTATCAGTATCGGAGAGGAGACTGAAAGACTGTAATGCTTCCCCTTTCCATCCACAGGAGAAACTTTGCATGGCTGGCTGGCTTCCTTCCTTCCTTCCTGCCTGCCCACCCTCCCTCCCTCCCTCCCTCCTTCCTTCCTTCCTTCCTTTCTTCCTTCCTCTTTCTTTTCTTCTCTCTTTCTCTGTTTTCCTTCCTCCATCCTTTCCTTCTTTCTTTCTTCCTATCTTTGATCATGTTTCTATAAAGGAAACCTGAGGCTAAGTAATTTATAAAGAAAAAACGTTTATTTGGCTCATAGTTCTGCAGGCTGTAGAAGAAACACATGCATACAGATCTCATGGAGAGAGAGAAAGTGGTAGAATCAAGCTCTGCTCTGCTAGCAGCTTTCTGAGGAACACTCCCAGGAACCAGGAGAGTGAAAACTCCTTAACCCCTCTCCCCCCAGGGATAGCATTAACTATTCATGAAGGATCCACCTTCATGAGCGAGATACCCCCTCCTCCCCAATTAGGGCACTGGGAATTACATTTCAAGACTAGGTTTGGGGGATAAACATCCAACTATATATAATACCTCTCTTTCCTTTCTCCTCCATTCCTCCCTCCCCTCCTTTCTTCTTCCTTCTTTCTCTCTCTCTCTCTCTCTCAATGAGCCTGATGGAAATTCTATTCAAATTAACTTAGACAATTAGGAAAATTTATGGGAAATATGCCCAGGGTATCTCAGTTAATGGTTAAGTAACTACAGGGAAGGCAGAAAGAAAGTTGGACACTGGGCACGACTCTTAACAAAAACTTTAATGAGCCCAGGCATCTGTCTTCCTCTATTTGTATTCCTACTTTGTTCTCTCATAGTGCAGACTGGGAACCTTCCACACAACAGACAATATGGCTTTTGAAATCTCCAGGATTTCATAACCTGTTTCTCTGGAAAAACAGACCCTTGTCAAGTTAAAGAGTCCAAGTAGAGGGTCAGTGTGAGTTAGTATCTTCCATTAGCAAATCAGGTCACCCAGGATAGGGAGTTGGGATGCTTTTTAAGAATGTCCAGCCTTTCAGACCTCATATTTAGTGCTAGGATAGAAGCATTTATTTGCAGCAGAGAGGTAGTGTTTCCAAAAGAAAAAGGATGGACAGGCTGTTATGAAAACTGACCTGTACTACAGCAGACATGTAGCAAGATGTGCCACTGTCAGCAGTGACTAGAGACTCCTAACCTTGGTCACTGGCTGGCTTAGCACAAACACCAGGTGTTTTGTTGGCACTGGTAACAGTGGGTACCAGCGGACACTGACAGCTGGACTCAAGCTTTTAAAATCATTACTATCAGGGCACAGGCCCCTAGGGAACTGGGGCAGAGAAGGAGAACACCACTCTGATATTGTAATGAATAAATTCACCAGGGACTCCCTGAACCAGAGGAAGCATTTGAGTGTGGATTAAATTTCTGTAGAGCAAAGGTTATTGAAGCCAAATAGACTGCTAAGATGCCCTGATTTACATTTTAGGTTGGTATGGCCTGCGAAATGCTGATTTGTATATTCCTAAGCTAAGCCACTGTCTGCTATTTCAGATGTGGATCCTAGTACCATGCATAGATGCTCAAGAAAAGGAAAATAGTGGCTTGGTGCCCATAGCTCAGTGATTAGGGTGCCAGCCACATGCACTGGGGCTGCTGGGTTCGAACCTGGTCTGGGCCTGCTAAAGGACAATGACAATGATAACAAAAAATGCAGCGGGACATTATGGCAGGCACCTGTAGTCCCAGCTACTGGGAGGCTGAGGCAAGAGAATCGCTTAAGCCCAAGAGTTTGAGGTTGCTGTGAGCTGTGATGCCATGGCACTCTATGAGGGCAACATAGTGAGACTCTATCTCAAAAATAAATAAATAAAAGAATTATAGTGTTGAATCATGTTATGGAGGGTATCTACCTCAAAACTGTTTCTTATCTATTCATCTTCTGTACATGCCTTTTCTAAGTAATGTTGTCTTTCAGTTGGAAAGTCATGGAATTGAGTCTGTTCAAAATATAGACACACAGTAAGACAGGGATGTGAAGAATTGGTCAGGGGATTGTGGGTATCTGTTCTATCGTGAAATTCTCAGGCACGACCCCAGCACCTGTGGTACTGGCGAGAGGATGTATTATAGCGGGGAATACAGGTAGAATCAGTACTTAAGACTTAAAAGATTTATGACTCTGAGTACATATTACCAGTACATAATCCACTTGGGACAATGGGCCACTCAATTGGGCAGCATCTGGAAAGGCAGATAATGTAGTCCTGGAGAGGGAACTTAGCTGGGGTTGAGGAGGAAGGACCAGGGCAAAATTTTAGCCTTACGAAAGAAAGCAACAAAAGGAAAAAGAGAAAGTTAGACCTAGACAGCAATTAAATTCTCAGGGCTTACCTTTCAAGACACTGAACTTGAATTTTATTGTAGGTGAAGATATCTCAAAGAGCGATGTGGTGAGCCAGCAACCTTGGCTGGCACAATGGATTCTGTCTCTCAGTAGTGTTTGATTTAAGCTGCACTAGGTCAAACCAGGAAGGGGGTGGTGAGAGCTTGAGGATCCTGATCTACTTCTTGCCTATGTCAGGATTAGCACAGAAACTACGACAGGAAATAGTTTGCAAGCAAGCGGAGGAACCAATAGATTGAGGAGTAGAGACCTAACCCAGATGCAGAGAAAAACAAGATGAGATTGACAGATAACCTTTTGAATGCAAAGGAAGCTGTTGTTTAATTCTATACTCCTTAGACTTTTAAGTTCTTAATTGGAATGAATTAAAACGCTGCTCAAAAAGCATTTGGTGTAATTAGATTTCAGAGGATGTACATTATCTAATTCTACAGGGATACGTGCATGCCGTTTGAAGAGATGAGTTTTGATCTATGCCTCTTTTAAAAAGTGTAGTTCTTGTAGATCAGAGTTCACTTTCCCCTGGGGGTAACTGGTTGCTGGTTTGAGCACCGTGATGTTGTCTTGGAAGCATGCTCCCAGAAGCACTCAGAAATACGCGGTGCCCTTTGTGGGCAGCTCCCATCCGTATGGTGCAAGAGTTATATTCAATCACTTTGTCAGAACAGTGACAGCTGTGAGAAGGAGCCCATCCAGCTATTCATCAAGTTCTGAAGCAGCCGGCACTTTACTTGTCTGGAGTTATTTACTGGTGGTTGATGAGGACACAGTTGAGTGAGGCAGAAGCTTATGAGGCTTCTTGACTCTTTGGGTGAGAAGGTCATTTTGAAAGAGAAGATTGTAAAGTTTTCAGTACATCCTAATCGAGTCTTTCGTTAATAACTTAACACATCACCAAAAATAGGAAAACATATTTTTTTCAGAAGGAATGTGGGCTGTGGTGTTATAAAAATTTGATTTTGTATCAATTGTGATTCAATCAGAAAGTAAGAACCAGGAGAACACACACAGATACACTATTATAATACTGTGGAAAGAACTAATAGAAGCACACTTTATTTTATTTTATTTTTTTTTTTTGAGACGCGGAGCCTCAAGCTATCCCCCTGGGTAGAGTGCCATGGCATCACAGCTCACAGCAACCTCCAACTCCTGGGCGCAAGTGAGTCTCCTGCCTCTGCCTCCCAAGTAGCTGGGACCACAGGCGCCCGCCACAATGGCTGGCCATTTTTTGGTTGCAGCCATCATTGTTGTTTGGCGGGCCCGGGCTGGGGATTCGAACCTGCCACCTTAGGTGTACGTGGCTGGCGCCTTAGCCGATTGAGCCACAGGCGCCGAGCC
>CAUYQV010107441.1:0-38565 GCA_963574575.1 Galagoides demidoff
TAAAACAATAACTGAGAAAATGACATGAAGGCTGTGTTGACCAGTTTGATGGAAGTATTTCAGATTGCATGTGAAAACCCCACACTGTACCCCAGAAGTGCATTAATGTACATAGTTACCATTCAATAAAAAAAAAAGAAAGAAAATTATTAATGAAAAAACAAGCAGGAAAGAATGTGGAGAAAGAGATGGGAGAGGGAAGGAAAAAGGGCAGGTGGGAAGGATGGAAGAGAGTTGTGCAAGAAACTGTGACCGCTGGCACAAATGTACATCTCCAGAGACATGAACACTCTTTCCTTTTAAGAAACATCTCGTGGGTCCAAACCCCCACAGATGTGCAGACACATACACACATGCCCCCATAAGAGAACGTAAAGAATCTCTTAGCGCTTAATTATGGGGCGACTTCTGGGTGTCAGACATCATTCACTTGTTCTCAGTTGCCACCCTAGGCACGAGCTCTTCCTTTCCTTCATCCGTATCAGCTCAGCCCTGCTGAGGTCTTTCTCTACCATTGACCTTCCTAGCTGCCTGTGTGCACTATTATCCTCTGGTTCCAAAATGGCAGCTTCTCTTGTGTCTCTCATCTAGTCAATAATACCACCACCCACCCTGGCTGCCCACAGCCTCTTAATTACACTGTCTGATGGCTTTCTCCAGTCCTCACCTCTGTAGCTTTTCTGTAGCATTGAGCTATTCAATAATTCATTCAAAAGACATTTGTTAAGAGCATGCTATGTGCCATCATGGTGTGAGGCATGAGAAATACCAAGACCAGTAAGATTTAAGACCTTGTTTCCTTTGGTTTCTATCTTATTACATTATCTTTGTTTCTTAAATGTTCAATCTTTCTTCTATTGAAACAAAAAAAGAAAAACCTAGAAATTTCCCATAAGCTAGTTATACCACTTGTTGCCTTCAAAACTCATGTCAGGCTTGCCCGTCTCTCATCACCTCTCCTGCTTCCAACCTGAGCACTGTGACCTGCCAGCACCAGCTCCATGGCCTGTTGACAGGTTTCCTGCTCCACACTTGTTCTCTATGGTCCACAGCAGCAAGATTGTCCTTTCAAGAGCAAGTCAGATTATGTCACTTACCTCAGAACCTGCAATGAGGTCCCCAGCACACCTGAGAGTAAACTCCAAGACTCTTGCCATGGCCTCTGAGACCTACCATCCTTAGCCCTTGTTCTGCTTTATTTTCTTCACGGCATTATTTAAAATCTTGTTACTTATTTAGGTGTTTATTTGCGTAGATTATTTTTCGTTAGAATGTAGGCTCCAAGAAAGCAAGGCCTTCACCTATCCCAGGACCTGTGCCACCCAGGTGGGCGGCACGTGGGCAGAGTCTCCTTCTCTTCCCACTATCTGGGGGCAGAGCCTTCATGGTCATCCTCAAGAACCTCTTGTTCTCTCTACACCTTCTTGATAACCTCTATTTCCACAGCAGTGTTTCTCAAAGTGTGATCATCATGCCACCTCTATCCAAACCTCCTAAAATGTTACTTTGAAAATGTAGGTTTCTGGGCTCAACACTGAATCTTTCTGTCCAGGGTGTGGAGGCAGAAACTTGCATAAAGCTCTTCAGGTATTTCTCGTGCTGGATAAGCTTGAGAACAACTGTCTTTGATTGTAATAATTATCTTTATGGGTTGACAAATCTGCGTGCATTTCTACCTGTTGCTCCCAAAGGATCCCCTAGGTTTGTTGATCCTGCTTCCTGTGCGCTCTGATAGCTCTCGGGTCTCTTACCTGGCTCAGATATCACCACTTTATATGAATCACTGAGCTCATGTTGTCTGCTTTCTAAACCACACAGCTCACCCATGTCACTGTCTTCTTTAAAACCATCAATAGTTTCTATTCCCTCCCTGGGTCTCTTTTCATCACTTTTTGGATCCTGTCTCTCTGACAAGGATCAGTTCAGGTGCCAATATCTCCAGAAACCTCTCTTTTCCCTGATGAATATGATATGCCCGCCTCCACACCCAAAGAGCTCTGTCATCTCTGAAGGCATTTATTAATGTACCTATAGTAGAGTTATTTATTTATCTGTCCTATTTCCTCAAATTCATAAACGTCATGAGTTCAGAAAATGTGACTTATTTATCTTTGTATACTCTAAAGCACTTAGCCCAATGGTTGGTACTCAATAATGTTTGTTGAATGAATGATTGAGCTCATATTTGGTTCCAAATATACTCTATCATTCTACGTTTTTTCTCTTTCAGGAGTTAAGAAAGAAACCCACAAGATATTAATTCAAAAATGTAGTTCATTCATTTCTGCTAGAAGGAAAGCACTGACAGCCAAGCACTGACACCCACTTGTGATAACAATCAATCTAGATCTGATAATAAATTTCAAAAACAAATTTATTATAATCAAGGGACAGAAAAACATTTACTAGTTATAACAAAGAACAAAAAAACCTTTGAGTCTTCAATCATGGTCACACAACTAAATGAGACCAAAGATAAGCAACCCTCTTAGAATATTCCATTTATAGCATGATTTAAACATAGGAATGGGGAGACTTGGCACTCAGAAATCCACCCTTCGATGTGGCTCTTCCTTGTTACCCAGTCTGCAACAATTTTGCCTCTCTCAGACAGATGTACAGTTTGGATGAAGTGAGTGACTGGGACCACCTGCCTTGATCCCTGGCCACACACTGCCCCCACCACTGCAGATCTGTTCTACTACTGAGCTGAGAGAGATCTATCCCTGGCATCACAGCTGCAAATGCAGAATGGAGTTTTTCCCCCAAGAAAATGATGCTATTAATGAGGCAAATATATAAAAATAAAAATGTTAATGATCTGTTTATATTTAGGGTTAAGCAGGCTCTCAGAATCTAGCCTGGTAACCTGACCATGTAACCCTGATGCTTTGGGCAAATGCATTTTGCATTCCTACCGACGAACTTTTGAAACATCTTCTTTCTGAGGCTGGGCGAGGTGGCTTACGCCTGTAATCCTAGCCAAGGATTGCTTGAGCTCAGGAGTTCGTGACCGGCCTGAGCAAGAGTGAGACCCTGTCTCTAAAAAATAGCCAGGGGCTGTGGCAGGTGCCTATAGGCCCAGCTACTTGGGAGGCTGAGGCAAGAGGATCACTTGAGCCCAAGAGTTAGTGTTTGTTGTGAGCTATGACTCCATGGCACTCTACTCAGGGCAACAAAATGAGACTCTGTCTCAAAAAAACAAAACAAAACAAAACAAAAAAACCCCTTCTTACTGTGCATAATTACCAATTGGAAAATGTCCTCTCCTCTTCTTACTTAGTCCAATTGCCTTGCAAACTGGCTTTTGGTCCTGGGGGCAATGGAAGAGATAGAAGTAGACAAACCATGTGCTGAATTACACTTGAAACTCCACTCAAGCGTCATTTCTTAGAAAGTAAGAAAAATAACACACAAAAATGAAATTGTACATATAATAAAACCATTTAAATTTTGAAATTTTCTTTCTGAGATTTGTTGCCATCATGTTCTATCCATCTGTGCAAAGAACAATTTATTTTTCACATAGTTTGAATGAAGGATGTACTGTAGCCCTCATCTCCTCAGAAGTCATAAACTCCCAGGGTTGGAAGAGACCTTGGAGATGATCTGATTCAATGCCCTCATTTTGCCTACTGACTTAAGGAAATTACTTCAGTTTTATCTTTGTTGTAAATTCTCTGTGCCGCAAATGTTCTGAATGCTCCCGGTGGGTTACAAATAGAGCCTGTTGGGTTCTATTTTGAACAAGTTTTGTTTACAAAATCATATGGAGAATTAATACAAGGTGTCTCTTTGGATAATACAAGACAGAAAACAATGTCAGAATCAATTCCAACAAAGCAGTATTCTGGAAATAAAAGACCAGAGATTCAAAATTTTAAATTAAGACTCTGCATGCAGAAAGAATAAACAGGAGATGCTCCTATTTAAACGCAGGTGGAGCAAATGAGTTAATCGGTGGCTCACCTCCCAGCCTCCTTGAATACTTTGGAGATACACTTATTCTTGCACCTAAGCTTGTTTTTCCGAAACTAGCTTAGTAACTTGAGGAAATAGTCAAAGGCCTCTTTATGAGAACTGCTTTACTCTGTGGTTACAGATTTCTTTGTCTAAAACCTTGTGTTGTTTTTTTCCATGATTGGGAAATTTTTATGACAAGAAAGCTGTGAGCAGGGGGCAACACGCTTCTGGTAGCACAGAAGAGTTATTTTGAGGATTTTTTTCTACAGGAGGGTTATAGGTGCTTCTGACCAGAAAGGGGCCAATGGAGTTTTCACCGGGTTGTGGAGAAGATGGAGAAACAAAGGAAGGTGGCAGAAAAGTGAATCTCTTATACACACGATGCAGATAAAATCTATTGAGAATCAGAATGATAAAATAGCCTCTGGATCAAATGCATTAAGTAAGTCTTGAGCCACATCAGTTCCCCCTTTAGCAAACTTATGTATTGAGATTCCTTATGATCTTTTTTTTTTTTTTAAGAGACAGTGTCTCACTTTATTGCCCTCAGTAGAGCACTGTGGCTCACAACTCACAGCAACCTCCTACTCCTGGGTTTAGGCAATTCTCTTGCCCCAGCCTCCCTAGTAGAGTCGCAGTAAGGAGAATTCAAGAAGGCTTGACAATCATTGATCTATTTCCGCTCCCTCTATTGAAATCAATTAAACAGACATTAATTAAGCACCTGCTACATTTTTGTGAACTATGCTGGTTTCTAGCGATATGAAGATGAATAAGACATACTTTCTGCCCTTCAGAAGTTTATCATCTTGTGGGCAAGACAGACTCATTAATCACAACAGAGATGATAAGAACTACGGCAACGCGGATGAAGGAACAATTAATTCAGTCTAAGAGAGCCAAATAAAGATATAAAAAGGCAACATCCGAGGGACCTTTAAATCTGCTGGAAGTTTGTCAGGCGGACAAACAGGATAAAAGCTCTCAAGGGCAAATGTGTGTGTGGCAGGGCATTGGGTCTGCTGAGAATCTCTGCAGGGGGCCGCTGGGGCCAGGCTGGGAGGCACCACGTTAAAGGGTCACCAGTTGTTGATATTGTTGTTTTGAGAAAGGAGATGAAAGGATGGGATCTGCGCTTTAAACGTGTAACTTTGGGACCACATGGCCAGTAGAAGCGCAGGGAGAGGCCAGCTGAGAGGCCTTATCAGAGCCTTAGCGGAGGAAGCCGGGAGCCTGCACTCTCAGCACGTCTGGGTGGGAGACAACCGAGGCTGGCACACGTGGGGAAGGAATGGTGGTGCCTGGTGATGCCCGGGTCGTGAGAGGAAGGAGGGAAGGGTGTGGGTATGGTTCCTTTGGCCTCTTTGCAAAGGACGAAAATCCAGCTTGGGCAAAATAGTAAGTACGTTATCCTCAGAATCCAAGTCTGGGTTAAGAAGCCACACCAAGGTGCAGCGGGGCCATCTAGAGCTTGAGCCCAAGTGCAACCGGAAGTTACCCTCCTCCTGTCGCCTCCCTTCACTCGCCCCCGTGCTTCTGCTTCTTTCTGTTAGCTCCCCTCATCTTGGACTTTTTGAGAACAGCTTTGTTGTGGTATCTTTGACTTGGTAAAATGAACTGGCACATTTAAAGCGGGCCATCTGCTAAGTTCTGAAACATGTACACACCTTGGAAACCGCCTTCACGGCCAGGGCAGGGAACTCATCCATCACCCGCCAGGTCGCCCCGGTGTCTCTTGTGTCTCCCCTGAACCTCTGCCTCCCCTCTGCTCCACCCCCTTCCCAACAGTGACTGATCTGACCTCTGTCACTACAAATTAGCTCTTATTTCCAAGAGTTTCATGTGAATGGGGTCATCCAGGATGTATTTATTCTTATCTGGTTCCTGTTGTCCTGGGCATCTGTAGTTCATCCCTTATTGCAGAGTGGTATTCTGTCTCTGTTTCGTCCTCTTTGGTATTGTGTCTGTCGCGTCCTCTTATTTTATCCTTTCACTCCTGCCTGGCTATCTCACGCAAAAGGAACCCCAACCAAGGTTTATGTTTTATAGTTCCCTCGGCTAGGAACTGGTCTCAAGCTCAGAAATTCCTGAGAAGGTCTCTGATTGTCTGTATGCTGGGTCAGAAGCTCAATCCCGAGCCAAAGATCTATGATTGGAGGGGCAGGATCACATGGGGAACAAAGAATAGCCAGGAGAATCCTCTGATTATTTGATTCAGACCACGTGGGGTACAGCCTTCTGACCTCCATCCTTGCTTCACTCCTCAGACTCACACTGAAATTGTGAAAAGTAAGTATCCCTGTGGAAGACCCTGGTTTGGTATCATTTTCATTTCCTAAATTTCTCTGTTGTGTAGGATAATTTCTGTATTGGTTAATATCTTAGTGAATTATACAGTTTTAAATTTTCTGTTATTTGACAGATCAACAGAACAGAATTAAGAATTCATAAATAGACTAATATATACAGGGATTTATGATAGAGTTGCCCTCTCAGATCAGAGGGGAAAATGATAGACTATCCAAAAAATAGTGTTGGAACAACTGTGGGTCCATTTGGAAAATAATAAAGTTGGATCCATGCCTCATGCATTATACTGGGATCCATTCCAAATGAATCAACTATTAAATGTAAGAAGTAAGTCCTAAGGGTAAGTTCCTGTATAAATTCAGATTGGGGAAGGCCTAACTATGAGACAAAATCTAGAAGGCACACAGGAAAGAATATAAAAATCAAAATCTTTGCTTGGCAAAAACTACTTGAACAAACTCTAGAGACAAACAACAAATTGGGAGCAAGTGTTTGCAAGTCATATTACAGGCCATGTTTAATGCTGTTGTAGTTTAAAGGCTTGTACAATAAGAAAAAGAGCATTAGGATATATAAGGAGCTCAAACAACTCAATAAGAAAAAATAAAATAATCCTATTTGTGGGCAAAATGGGCAAAAGATTTGAATCGATCATTCTTAAAAGAAGACATACAAATGGCTAACAGATATATGAAAAAATCTTCAGCATCATTAATCATCAGAGAAATGCAAATAAGAACCACAATGAGATATCATGTCAGCTCCAGTTAAATGGATTTTATACAAAAGACAGGCAGTAATGAATGCTGGTGAGGATGTGGAGAAAGGAGAACCCTGGTACTCAATTGCTAGGAATGTGAATTAGTACAACCAGTGTGGAAAACAAAACAGAAGTTTCTCAAAATGCTAAAAATAGAACTACCATATGACTTCAGTAATCCTATGGCTGGATGTATATCAAAAAGAAAAGAAATATATATGTGCACTCCCATATCCATTCAGCACTATCCACAATAATCAAGGTAAGGAGTCAACCTAACTGTCAATCAACTTAGCCATGAAAACAGGTCATTTGCAGCAACACAGATAGAGCTGGAGGGCATTATCTTCAGTGAAATAAGCCGAGCAAAGAAAGCCCAATATCACGTGTTCTCATTTGTATGTAGGAGCTAAGAAATTGATTCATAGAGGTAGAAGCTGGAAAGAGTAGTGGAAAGTGGAGGATAAAAAGGGATTGGTTAGTGAGTACAAAAATAGTTAGCATAAATAAGATCGAGTGCAAGGGTGAAGAACCTTTTCATGTTGGAAGGCTGCATTAATTTAGCTATAATCAAATAAGACTTCATTCAAGAAACTTCAGTTGGATATACTTTAAAAGATACATCTATTTTATAAAAATGTAACTACTATATACTTCATAATTTCAAAAAATGAAAACGTCTTGTTAATTTTATAGTTAAGTGACCTTCCAAGGACTTTGTTGTGTCTGTTTTTGTTGGAAAGCATTTGATTATTTGGTTGCAGCATGGAGGTCCACAGTTTCAGCTGATCCTTTAAATGGGTATCGGTCACTTGTGACCTTAAGGATGTCTTGATTTGGGTTAGGTAGAAGAATGTAGATTTATAGCAATAAGTGGTTGAAAAGCGAGAAAGCATTTCTCAGGCATATTGCCGAAGGCGTGGATATTCTACTGCATTTTTCCACATTTCAACTGGATTTTTCTTAGTAACAAACACTGACTTTAAAATGTCATCTTCTGAGTGCTCAATCTATTCCATCTGTAGTTCTTTAGGTGCCTTGGTGATGTCAGCTAGGTGAGGTTGAAATGCTAATTTGAGTGTGATGTCTTGATTTTCAAAGTTGGTGAAACTTTCATTATATTCTCCAATTAATACGTCTATGTATTCTCAAATGATAGCATATATGAGTAACATCCTGCTCATCAGTGACCTTTGATAACTAGAGAAGATGTTCATCCAAAATTTGCTTTTGAAGAAGTATTTGGGAAAA
Source organism: Galagoides demidoff (assembly GCA_963574575.1). Taxonomy (NCBI): domain Eukaryota; kingdom Metazoa; phylum Chordata; class Mammalia; order Primates; family Galagidae; genus Galagoides; species Galagoides demidoff. The sequence continues at coordinate 8,285 of CAUYQV010107441.1, forward strand.
GATAGCTTTTTCTCAAAATGCTAAGTCTTTTTTGCCACATATCATATGAGGACTTGGTTTTACTGTTGAAGAAATATTCAAGTCATTTTGATTTGACATGATATCACACAGAAATACTGCATTCCTATATAAATCTTCTTTCAATATTTTACATTGCTGATTCTATTTTTCATACTGTTTAACTATCTGTTCCTGCAGTGATAAAATTTGGCTGAAACCTATCTCTGCAATAGCCAATGCACTTTAAATGATATGGCAAATCCACACTGAATACATTTTCATTCAACTTTAGCATGTTGTAAAACTGACAATTCTGTGTTGCATTTGCACAAATATAGTTAACAATACTTATACAATTTGTTGCAAATGTCACTTAAAATAAGAGCTTTAACACAAAGATTCTGCTGATGCAAGACCAATAAAAAGAAATGAGACCATCTGGATCTGGTAATATCTGGATAGAAAATTTATTTTATCTGTGCAATAAACCCTTCCTGTTTTCCTGTCATGGAGAGTGCACCCTATGTACATACACCCACTAAATTTACCAAATTCAGTCCAATTTCATGACACTTGAAAGCTGTTGAAGATAACTATTCCCCGCATTCTGTTCCCAAGAGTTCCCAAAGCAAATAACTTCTTTGTAGCAAAAAAATCTTATTATGACCTAAATGAAGTATTAAACCTATGCCAAATGAGTAGTATGAGTTGATTTATCAAAGCGATTGAATAATATGTATTTTCTTTTTGAAGTATTGCACGAACTTGTTCTGTTAAGATGAAGAATGATTCATGCTGCCAATCAGTTATATGTTTCCTTGAAAGGGGTGGTTGTTTGTACTTTGAAACATTATCGGGGTCTAAACATCCTACAATTTTAACAATGCATTCTTTCCAATTTCTACATCACTGAATGGCTTTCTTTTTTTCCCCAAGTATAAATTAGTTTATAAGTTGCTTCACTGGCATTATTTCAAGTCTTATTGTGCTTGAAAGAATTGTCTTTGCTTGCTTTTTGTCTTTTAATTTATGTAATACGTGCCTTTCCCTCTAATTTAAAATATTTGTGGTATTTATGAGAATTATAATGTTATAATGAACATTGAATATATTTAATGTTGATATTGCAGTATCATAACGTAAGCAAATCTTCTTGTCTTTAGTAGAAACAAGGTAATATTACAATTCCCAATCCTCATTTAAAATTCTGTTTTCTAGCAGCACCTGTGGCTCAAAGGAGTAGGGTGCTGGCCCCACATACCAGAAGTGTTGGGTTCAAACCTGGCCCCAGCCAAAAAAAAAAAAGAAAAAAAATTCTGTTTTCTTCCTCCAGCTTTCTGTTGGTCTTCTTTAGCATGCTGGATGATTGAGCAGACAGAATTAAAAAATATTATCAAGCTGGGCAACTATTCACAAATCCCACACATTGTTAAAAGCTAATAATAGACCGGTGTGCTTGATCCCCATAACGAGCCTCTTGTGGTGGTGGGTAATTTGGTACTAAATCATGAATGTAGCAGTCATCAGTTTAGCCTTTATAGCTTGTGATGTTCTAATTGTGCTGCTCAATCCAGGAGAATTATTTTGTTGAAACTTATTTTACTCTTTCATTTTAAACATGTTCATTTTAAAAATAAAAGAAATATATTAAATACAAAAAAAGTATTAATAAAAGGATCTTTTCTATAAATTTGGATTTTACAGACTAAATGTGGTTAAAAGTGTGGTCAGAAGACCATACTTAAGGACCTAGAAGGCCACAGGTTCCCCACCCCTGAGCTGGCAGTTATCAGGTACTGATGTTGTGCCAGGCATTTTCTGTATATTGTCCCATTTAATCTTAACATTCACCCTTTGTCTGTATTACTGTCCACATAAGCTTTTCTTGTCCAGAGTAACACAGTTGACAAGTTTCAAACCCTGGCAATCTGACATCAAGGCTTGCTCTTCTTACTGCTACACTGTACCGTGCTATCTTCCCAGAGACTTAAAGATTCATGAAAAACCAGCTGACCCTTGAACAACACAGGTTTGACTTTTTCAACCAAATGTGGATGGAAAATGTAGCATTCCCAGGATGGGACACCCATGTATGTGAAGGGCCAAATTTTTGTATATGCGGGTTCTACAGGGCCAATGTAAATGTGTAGGTCTTGGTTTGTGGGAGTATCCTGGAACCAATCCCTTGCTTATACCAACTGGATGTGACAAGGCATTTCTAATTGGAAACAAACTGAGAATTGCAACATTCCCAATCTGTGAATGCTAGGAACTGTCATGATTGTGCAGTTTTTTAAAGCTCAGTCATTTAATGCTCTATGACCTCCATGCCCTTTCCATGAAGACCTTTAAGGATCAGGGAGCTGGCATAATTGTTCATTTAAGCACTCCTCTCCCTTTTTCAACCCTAAAAGTTTATTTGTCCATCAAACAGGCTGACGTGTCTTTGTATGTGTGTGTGAAATTTTCTTCTGACTTCGCATGGGAGGGTGCTTGTCTGCAGACCTACTCTCAACTCAACTGTGCACAGATAAACCAACCCCAACTCTGCCAGAAAGCCACTTTCAATTATCCCAGGGAAGTGATTCTATTTGTTCCCTATGTAGAACAAAAATGCATTTTAGGCACATATACACATTTCACATGCCCACAAAATTACTCTTGAGTTGTATGTTAGGGCTATAAGACAAAAGGAGCTACTGCTTTTCCTTGACTTCAAATTTACTGAATTCTGTCATTCTAAATTCCCACTGCTGACCTGTGTGTGCATATCAGACTTGAAGCTACTTAAAGCTGGGAACTATTTTGCATTCACCTCTATCTCCCACAGTGCCTTGCACATAGTAGATGCAAATGAATATTATTTTTAGGTTTAGAAAATACTTTTTAAAATAAAGGACTACTTATTATTTTTCCTAAACTTCCTCTGTATCATCAAAAATTCTACTGATCTGCCAGTTAGAATAGCCTGACCTACCTATGTGAAACCCCTACTGTGTGCCAGGAACTCCGCCAGATGCAGAGTAGATTTCTGGATGAAATCTAATTCCTCCACTCCAGCAGTAGGGGTCTGTTTTTGGCCTTTTTCCCTGAGGGAGGTGTCTCATTGGTCCCTTAAGGGAGATGTGCTTCTGGACTGTAGAATTCTTTCCTACATTTCCATGTCACCAGATGTAAGAACAGAGAAGACAATTCCAGAAACCGGAAAACCAGGCAGCTTGGAAAGGAAAGCCAGCCCATTGTGCCAGTGTTCACAATGCCCTTGTTATTGTTCCAGGTGGAAGGCAGAAGATCGAGGAGCCAGAGGAATGGCAGATAAAGTCTTTTAATTTGCTGGCAATTAATTCTTTCACTTACTTTAAATTAAAATGTTCCCAGTCACCCATCAACAACTGTTAACATCAGTGACTTTTCCGCATTTGGAAGGCTCTGAGTATAAACAGCCCATTATCTTGCAGTGAAAGACAAATTATAAAACCTTGATTAAGTAGAATCCTCTGGGAATGAGTTTTCCTGGCATATTGATTATTCTACTTATTGGAGACTTAGGCAGAAAATCATTTTTTTTCCAGCATTCATTCATCCACTCATTTGTACATTTCATCAATTAATCAATATAACATAGGACCCAGGGTAAGTGCAGTTGCTGGAGCCAAGATACCTAGATCTGATCCCAGCTCCACCCCTGATTGGCTGATTACCTGATTCGCCACCCCTGGGCAGGCTGATTACCCTTTATGTGCTTCTGTCTCCTTATCTGCAATATGGAGATAAAAATAATGCTTATCTCACAGCATTTATATGAAAATCAGATATGTAACATATCTCTTACAACATATGTAAGATTCATAAGACAGCACATGGTAGGTGCTATATGACTGTTACTGTTATTATTGTTGTCACCTTCTCTGTTCTTTGTTTGAAAGGGCAATGAGCAGGGAAAGTATGCTCTCTGCCTCACCATGAATTCCTACCATTATAAAAAAAAAAAACAACTAAAACAATATGGAATTATACAGAGTAAAATACGAAAGTCTACGCCACCTCTTCCACTTCTACTTTCTAGAAGTATCCTTTCAGACTATTTTTCTAGGCATATGAAAATGCATATATAAATGTCTGTTGTTTATTTTTACCAAAATTAGAATCATTTTGCCAACCATAAGTCATGGTCAGTTTTGCAGGTGAGTTGATACAGACATATTTTCTCTGAAGTAGTTGCTTATCCTTCTTTTTGTTTTTTAGAGACAATGTCTCACTCTGTTGCCTAGGCTGGAATGTGGTAGTGCCAGCATAGCTCACTGCAACCTCTTAATTCATGAGCTTAAGTGATCCTCCTGCTCAGCCTCCCAAGTAGCTAAGGCACCAGGTTTGTGACACTATACCCAGCTAATTTTTCTTATTTTTTGTAGCAACAGTATCTTTCTATGTTTCACAGGCTGATCTTGAACTCCTGATCTCCAGCAATCCTCATGCCTGGGCTTTCCAAAGTGCTGGGAATACAGATCTGAGCCACTACAACTAGACTTGCTTTGCCTTCTATAGAAAGATAAACTGTGCTTCAGTTAATCTTCCTTATACTGATGGGCATTAGGTTGTGTTCCATATTTTGCTGATGCAACCCACAGCACAGTAAACATACATATTCATGTAGCTTTGCACTTTTGTGTGGTATTTCTTTAGGATAAGTTCCTGAAAATGGGTATTGTAGTCCATTTCTTCCTGTACTGCCTTTACAGTAATTCCATTGTACTCAAGTAGAATATTGACAGGTAGCAATGCATCTTGACCCTTTGGTAGAGGGAAGGGGATACTTCTCTGAACGGGATACTTCTCTCAGCAGAACTTTCTTATTATTTCCAGCCTCAGCATCTTTGGCTCATGGAAATGAGAGGAAATGACACAAGAACAAATCATTCAGAAGATGCTGTTGCTATAATGATGTAAATAAGATTATTTTGAACTGATAACCGTTGAGTAAAAAACAGAAATAAAAGCTATCTGCTATCCTCCTATTTGCCTAAAAGCAGGGCATAAGTTTCCCTTTGTGAAGATGTTCCCCTTCCCCTCTTCATGTCAGGAAGAAAAAAAAGCTTAGAGTCATAATTGCTGGAGTCCGGGAGAGATCTCCACAAGAAACCATACTAAAATACCCCTTATCTTTCATTAGTTCCCTTCATATAGTTACCTTCCAACAACTTACTGCCCCTAACAACTCAAAACTCTTTTCTTTTGTCTTGTCATTTTTCCAGAAATTTATTTTCTTTTGTTAGAATGGCATATAGGCTTCCAGATCTAAAGCTTAGATTTTTTTAGATGCTTTATTTCATTTCTGTGAGCCTTTCTAAATGCATATAGAATAATCCCTTTTCTCTTATTAATCTGGTTCTTGGCAGTTCAATTTATAAGGTTCAAGGCACCAAACTTAAGAAGGGAAAGGAAAAAATGTCTGTTTCCTCCATGACACAGGTGCCAGATAAAGTTCAAGGGTCTGATGATTGATTTCAGGTTTGTAAACTACTGAAAAGCTCTTGGATGTTCCAGGGGTGGTTCTTGGGAAGACATAGACAAAGTTTGATCCCTTTGGAAAAGTTGAATTAATGTTATTTTTTAGAGCTGCTTTTTGGGAGGTAGAATCTAAAAATTTCAAGTTCTTCAATTTGTTTTTACTTCTTCCCTTTTGAGAAGATCAGGTTAGTGAGTGGCTCACTCAGGACATCTGGGCACTAAATGAAAGCTGTTTTCTCAGAGTCCAAAGTATAGAATTCTGAAGCCTGTGGTCAGAGTGACAAAGCAAGATAATGCCAAATGCACCAAAAACTACCATGGCACACATGCCCGATCTATAGTAATTTTACTTTATTTTGCCAGAAATTCTATAGGAAAGGCAGAGAAATATGGGCACAGAAAAAGATAAAAAAGGAGCTGCCAAAAAGTTCACCTACTGAGGTTGTCTTCAACAACTTTCAAGATAAATGTGAAATAGGACTGAATTTGGTAGATTTAGTACTGTACAGATGGTGCACCTTCCATGACAGGAAAACATAAAGAGTTTATTGCACAGATAAAGTATTAACAAATCCATACACTCTCATTTTTCCTTATATTTTGCATTAGCAAAATCTGTATGCTAAAGCTACTTTATTTTAAGTGACACTTTGCAATAAGTTATAAGCACTGTTAACTATATTCATGCAAATGTAACACAGTGTGTTCAATTTTGCAACGTGGTAAAGATGAACAATGAACCATTCAGTGTGGATTTGCCATATCTTTCTAAAGTGCACTGGCTATCATAGGGGTGAGTATTAGCCAAAATTTTATCTCTGTGAGAATAGATAGGTAAATTTTATGAAGAACAGAATCAGCAATGTGAATTATTGAAAGAAGATTTCTATAGGAATGCAGCATTTCTTATCTATGTCAAATCAAAACAACTTGACTATTTCTTTGCAAAGTAAAACCAATTCTACATATAATGTGTGGCAAAGAAAAAAAAATCCAAGCATTTGAAAAAAAGCTATCTTTTCTCAAAACACTCTTTCTTCAAACAAATTTTGGATGAACATTTTGTCCAGTTAGCAAAGATCTTTGATAAACAGGATGGTATATACAAACCATTCGAAAAATATGCAGCTGTTATAGACCATTCATTGGAGAATACAATGAAAGATTCACTGACTTTGAGAATCATGACATTCAAATGAACATTTAAACCTCACCTGGTTGACATCACCAAGGCACCTAAAGAACTACAGAGGAAATTGATTAAGGGCACAGTAGATAATATTTTAAAGTCATTGTTTGATGCTAAGAAAAATCCATTTGAAATGTGGAAAAATGTGGTAGAATAGCCATGCTTTCGGCAACATGCTTGAGAAATGAGTTCTTGCTTTTCACCCACTTATTGCTGCAAATTTACATTCTCCTACCTAACCCAAATCAAGACTCCTTAAGATCACAAATGAGTGACAACCATTTGAAGGATGAACTGAAACTGTTGACCTCCATGCTGCACCCAAGTAATCAAATGCTTTCCAACAAACGCAGACACAACAAAGTCCTCAGAAGGTCAGTTAACTTTCAACTTAACAAATAGTTGTCATTTTTTGAAATTATTAAGTGTATAGTAGAGTTTTACAAAATAATGTACATTTTTTCAGTATACCCGATTGAAGTTTCTTGAATGAGGCCTTATTGGATTACAGCTAAATTAATGCAGCCTTCCAACATGAAAAGATTTTCCACTCCTGATTTAGCTAAGAGTCAATGGATTAAGAGCCAACTTCTGCATCATTGATACTTTGTAATTTTTTTGTTTTCCATCTTGTTTGCTCTGAGATTTGTTATGTCTTTTCTTCTGCTAGCTGTGGGTTTCCTTTGTTCTTCTTTTTCTGCTTCCTTGAGGTATGACATTAGGTTGTTAATTTGTCAACTTTCTACCTTTTTGATGTAAGCATTTAAGGCTATTAATTTTTCCATTAACACTGCTTTTGTTGTATCCTATAGATTTTTATGTTATCTTTGTCATTCAGTTTAACAACTCTTTTGATTTCCATTATCATCGTTGACCTACAGATCATTCAGCAGCAGGTTAGGGTTAGGGTATCTAGTTTTATTCCACTGTGATCTGAGAAGATACATGATATGATTTCAACTTTTCTGAATTTTTTGGAAAATGTTCCATGTACTGATAAAAAGAATATATATTCTGCAGTAGAATGTTTTGTAAATATCTATTAGGTCCATTTGTTCTAGAATCTCATTTAAGTCCAGTATTTCTTTTTTGATCTACTGCCTCAGTGATCTGTCCAGTGCTGTCAGTGGGGTGCTGAAGTCCCTAACTAATATGATGATTCTCCCCCCCCTTTTTCTTTCTCTCTCTCTCTCTTCCTTCCTTCCTTCACTCTCTCCCTCCTTCCTTCCTTCCTTCCTTCTTTTCTTCCTTTCCTTTCCTTTTCCTTTTTCCTTCCTTCCTTAAGACAGGGTCTCACTCTGTCACCTGGGCTAGCATTCAGTAGTATCATTGTAGCTCATTGCAACCTTAGACTCCTGGGATCAAGCGATCCTCCTGCCTCAGCCTCCTGTCAGTCGTATTGGGTTAGACATATACTAATGACTCCATCTTAACTTGATTAACCCTGCAAAAACCCTATTTTCAAATAAGGTCACAGTCGGAGGTACTAGAGGTTAGGATTTCAATATATTTTTAGGAAGGGAACATACTTCATCTCATAACAATTATATAGACAGTGACTCTCAAACTCTAGGATGCATCAGAAGCACCTGGAAGGTTTGTTAAATACAGATTGCCAGGCCACATATCTGGAATTTCTAATCCAGTAGATCTGAGGTGGGGATTAAGAATCTGCATTTCTGAGTTCCCATCTGATGCTGTTGCTGTCCTCCTGACAGCATACTGTGAGAATGACGAGGACCCTGATGCTTGAAGTACATGGACCAGCTGCAGTAAGCAGCCCTACAGGGAAGCTTATAGAAATGCCAGTTCTCTCCTGTCCCATACCCAAGACCTATTGAATCAGTCTGCAGTCTAACAGGTGGTGTGTGTGCTCAGGGAAACCCCCTGCCCCAGCACAAACTGGAATGTCAGCCAGTCCTGAGCAGAGAGGCCAGGTTCTATGAAGTCAAGCCAGCAGGCTCAGTATAGGAGAGTTAGCCTCCTCATGAAGACCTCTGAGAGCCTTGCCTGGGATCCAGCTCTCAGAGGAGTCTAGATCTTTCTTATAGGTTCCCACCTACACCTCTAAGTCTGCCTAGTCTTGGGACATACTCAGTAGTGCCTGAGGTTAATTTTTCAAAAAAGCAACTGAATACCAGATTGCTAAAGAGAAAATAAGTTTTATTCTAAGAAGCCAATGAAAAATATACTCAGCTATGGTGATAGGCCAGAGGGAATCGCAAGACCCACAGACATACAAAAGAGCAAATGAGTAAAATGGATTATGAGAGTTTTTTCTTGGACCCGTGGTGCATAATCCATTGACTTATTTTCATTTCTCTTGGTGCAGACTTTATTTTCATGACTACTCTACTTGGAAAAACAGGTTTATTTTATTGTGATAATGTTTGTGCTTTAAAAGACAGAATAAGCAGGAAATAATACCCTTCCCGTGGGTTCTTCTGAACGCACTGAAATATTGTGAAATTTTCTCTAATTTAGTTTCCACTGATATTGTTTTGGGTGAGGTGTTTGCTCTGGCAAATAATGTTTCCAGGTGTCTAAAATAAAGAGCCAAGCCCTGGCCTGACCCCCTGAACTAATGTAAAGGACAGGGTTGATTTCCAAAACAGCTGCGGTGACTCGGGCCACAACTCTCTTTACTGGTCCATCTTTCGGCTGCTCCAGACATGAGCCAGCCGGAGTCCTTTGCTACTTACCTGTTCATTTGCATCCATTGTCCACTGCCAAAGCCATGCCTCTTGTGAAAATTTGACTATAAGCAGTAGCACAGGAGAATTTCTGAGTCAACACCCACCTTTTCACAACAACTCTAATCTCTTTCTCTTTTACAGGGCAGAGAAGGAAAGTGACTCAACATAGCACACACAACCAGATTGTGACAGAACTTGGAGTCAATCCCAGGTCTATAGTAACTTCCCAGCACTTTCCATGCCACCCTTGTTCATGCCACCCCCACCCTTTATCCTGCCATCTCCCTTGGAGATGAACTGACTTTGAAATTAATCATAAACTAATTATCTACCACAAACTCTCAGCAGCTTACACGTGTCTTCTCTGTTTTTAACCAACCGCAGGATGGCACTAGCCCAGAATTCTGTTTCTAGGGCCAAAAAAAGTGAGGGGTACACTTAGTACCCTAAAGTCATGGAACAGGGGCTATCTAGCCAGTCTGGTCAGTTCAGAAGCAGGAGAGTCATATAGGTATGTGAACAGATCTAGCCTGCTGTACTGGGTCCCATGGGGAGCTGGGAGCACATGCCCACTCTGCAGGGAAACTAGTCCTTACCTCCAGTAGCCAGGAGCCTTTGGGTTTGAGAGTCCAATGTTGCCAATCATATCCGTTTTTAAGAGATGTTAGAATTTGCTATGTGTTTATATGTGAAATCGTTTGCATTTTAAATATTGGCTCATAATTTTAAATGTCTTATAAAACACTGGCAGGCTAAACAAAATCCAACCCATGGGCTGCCAATTTAGCATCTGCAGCATAGCAACAGTGGAGGCTGAATGCTAAAGCCAGGCAGACCACTGTGAATCCTGACTCAGCCCCTCTGTGTGGCCCTGGGCAAGGTCCTCTATCATGGGAAGAGCCAGTGAGATGACTAGGTGGAGCAGCTAATATGTTTCCAGTCACACCGGTGCTGGGAGCATTGTCAGCATTGCCGTTGTTACAACACTGACTCATGAAGACCTGAATGTCCACAGTCAAAGCAGAGCTCAGCAAGCTGTCATAAGTGAGTCCAGCACTGCTCTGCTGAAAGCTCACCAGTTTCTGGACCAGTGTCCTGCATGGCTCTGTGATCCGGGCTGGGCATTCAATGTTACGGTAACACAGCACCGTGGCATGTACTTCCCTGTCTCTGTGGGGCCAGGCGAATGGAAAGAATGGATCTGGTGGGATGCTCAGACCATTCTGGAGAACCTTGGAAGACATGGGGACCTGGCTAGGGGCTATGAGCCTGCACAGAGGAAAGTGCAGATTCAGTTAGACAGCCCCAGGGTGTTTGCTCCAGGACACAAACATCCTTCCAGCAACAGCTCCTATCTGATAGAGGAAAGTGGCCTCTGGCCCAAGACAGTTTTGTCCTTTCTTTCTCAGACAGTGAGGCATAGTGAAGTATGTGGCCAAGATGGGGATCTGTCCTGGAGTAATTAATGGGGGACATGAGTGTTAAAATGTTGCTGAAAACTCTTTGGAATGCCAACAACCAACTAGTGCCTTGCCTGTTACTTAAATTCTCAGAGAGGACAGAGAGGACTTGAGCATCAGGGCTGCTGAACTAACCCTTGTGCTTTGGCATAGGTGGTCTCGCAGAAGTGCAGGCATATTTACTTTCACTTACCAAGGAGCCAGAGATGAATTTCTTTTCTTTCTTTCTTTTTTTTTTTTTTTTTTTTTTTTTGAGACAGAGCCCCAAGTTGTCCCCCCGGGTAGAGTGCTGTGACATCACAGCTCACAGCAACCTCCAACTCCTGGGCTCAAATGAGTCTCTTGCCTCAGCCTCCCAAGTAGCTGGGACCACAGGCACCCACCACAACACCCGGCTATTTTTTGTTTGCAGCCGTCATTGTTGTTTGGCGGGCCTGAGCTGGATTCGAACCTGCCACCTTAGGTGTATGTGGCTGGCGCCTTAGCCACTTGAGCCACAGGCGCCAAGCCCAGAGATAGATTTCTTCAGTGAGTACAACAGCTGCTGAAGCAAGCAGAGCTTTGAAGGACATGACTTACAGTGGGCACGTTAGGATGTCAGCATATGTGCAGGGCTACGAGGCAGGAGGTACTGAAACAGTGAAAATGGCCTTGATAGTGTAGGGGCCAATTTCCTTTGGCCCACTGAAGTTTCACTGAAAAATCAATTCACAAAATCTGATTAGTTGGTGTACAAATTTATTTGATTATAGTTTAAAGGCATCAGACCTTAAAAATGAAGGCCTTCCCCCAAGTGAGGCATGGAAGCTTGTATGCCATCCTGAGGTTACAGAAGGAACAGGGGCTTGGGTTCTGGCAAAATAGGTTATGTGGGGGTGGTGGGAGGGGGAAGAAGAATTCTGTTGAAGGGCAGTAAATCATTACTAGGGAGAATTCAATGAGCTTAAAGAACATACAATGGCCTGGGACAAAATCTGTTGGGCCCTCAGAGCACACAGTGGTGTGTGACAAAAGTCTGTCCGGATTTGTTGACATGTTTTAGTCTTCTTTCCTGCAATATAGGTTCAGTTAATGAAAACTCAGGGAAGGGACCAGTGGTCTCTCTTTTCTTCTTTGGTGGGTCTGGACTTTAAGCAGATAAGGTAATTTTAGAGAAGAACTTTATCTTATGCTTTGGGAGAGATGGTGGAGTCAGGGGCAGGGAGCCTGATCATTGAAGCCTTGAGGCTTATTTCTCAGCTCAGCATGTACAAAGCGCCATATTTGGAAGAACCACTTCCTGACCCCAAGGATAGGCGGACCTTTCTTTTAAACAAGTTTAAAAAAAGATCACCGTAAGTTATTCTGTTTAACATTGTCTGCATGAACCAGAGGGTACTGAAATTACAGATTGTCCTCTACCTCTTGGGCGATAGACAAAGTCTATTTTCAAGATGCATTTTTCTATGAATCATACCATCCTGAATAATTTCCAAATTCCTGATGTATTTGAATATTGAGAAATACTTCACAGTTTATTTCTAGTTCTTTTCATGGACATCAAAGAAAATAGACCAAGAGGAAGGATTTAGTATTTATGCTGCTACAAATGTTCTGTCAATTTAAAATCATAAGATCTATAAATTTGGAATGAAGAGCTTTATTTCTCATAAAGAGTTGCAGCCTGCAGGCTAGCCACTCTATGGACTAGGAAGTGTGGCCTTTGCCAGAAACTGAAAGCAGAAAAAGGTGAAATAGGAAGTTATGCTGAATGGGTTGGCTAAGTTTATGTACAGTAGAACCTCTGTAAGGTGACCACCCAAGGAACTGTAACAAACTTATCAACATACAGAGGTTGTCAACATAGGGGACTGGGCCTACTGTACTGATACATACATGCAGTTAGTGTCTGGTCTATGAAAATTAGGTCAAGTTCAGGAGGTGATCAACTATGGAGGAGCTACTGTATTCAACAGTTTATAAGCAGTGCTATGAATATTCATGACGGGGGCATGCACACACATAGTAAGCAAACATGCGTGTTACATATGTCTTGTGTTGAATTTGGAGGGGAGTCTTTACATTTAAACACAGTAAAATTAGTCTTTATACATCAAAATATGAAACAGAGGACACAGGGGTGTGTCTGTGCCTAAACCCCTTGGGCCAGCCAGAACTAGTACATGGTCAGCTGTCTTTTATCAGGAAGGAGCTCCTCAGTTGTTGTTTTGAAACCATAAGAAGGGAGGGAAGTCAGGTTGCAGTGTCAGGCAGTTGATTGAAATCAGTGGTGAAGCGAGTCCTTTGAAAGGACTGGTTTTTGCCTAACTCTTAGGAAACTAATGGCAATTACTCGGGGAGAGGGTATAATGAAGCAGGTTTGACCTCCCATCCCATCATGGCTGAGAACTCAGTTTTAGGGTTTCTCCAGGGTCCTCTTGGCCAACAGGGGAGTCCATTCATTTGGTCAGGGGGCTCAGAATTTTATTTTTATTTCTCAGTCTTCCCCCGCCCCAGAAAAAAATACTCCATTACACCCCTCCCCTTCCCTTTTTGGCAAATCCCATTCTCTTCTCAGTGCTACAGAAGAACTCAATACTTACAGCAAAGGAAGCATGCTCTAGTATAATTGCAAAGAATGGTTGTGTGGCTGTTAATTAGCCATATATTTTTTTTTGAGTTGGACAGAACTGAGTTTTAAATCTCACCCCACCACTTCCTAGATGTGAACTTGGGCAAACTACTTAACCTTTCTAAGATTAGTTTCTCACAGCTATTTTGTGAAGCTAATAATAGTATCTATCTGTGAAGACTGTTTTTAAAATCAAAAGTGCTAATGGAAATAAAGCATTTATCAGCATCTGGCACATCTTAAGTGCTAACTTAATGGTAGCGATTATTAAAATTTTACCCAATTTAACTTTTTAAAAACATGCACATTTTCGAAAACAGTGTTTTCCCAAAGTGAAGTATACCTATTCTCAAGATATGCTTAAATTTCTGGTCATGGAACATTGAATAAATCTCTAGTCTACATTGTTGATACTGCAATTGGGATACAGTCTTAAAGCAGTCTGGTTATGCAGTGCATGACGGCTTTGTCATACTTCAACAGGAGTCATGAACCTAAATCTCACACTTTTCCTGAGTTGGAACCACGTAGTGGCAAATACAAATCAAAAATAAGAGGCTTATTCTCCCTGGTGAAAGTAAAGGAAGAGAATTTTCCCCCATCTTCCTTTTATTTATTGGAGTTTTTCCCTCTATCCTTTGCAAATGTCTGTAAATCTTGCCTGTCTCAGGACTCACACATATTTCCTCAAAGACTTTGTAGCCATCTTTTGACATGCAAATATCATGTAAAATTGCTTCCCTATCTTCTAGTTCCTATGAAAAAGTAACAGTCTGTTGGGGCTCAGGATACATCACTCCAAAATATCACCGAAGGAAATCAGAATATGTCACCCCAGAATATGTCTTCTTGGCATATTGATTATATTTATTTATTTATTTATTTAATTTCTGGTTAATATACAGGTACACACAATTAGGTTATATTGTTTACATTTGTAGGAAAAGTTTGGGTTGTATTTGAGTCCTTCATCCAGGAGGTATGCCATATATCCCTACATTGTACATATTAATTATTTTGAGCTGGTTATTTTGAGAAACTGTGGATCTAGAATTAGCTCTGAAAAGTTTCTCTTTTGTTAGAGAAATTTATATGATAAAGAAAGATACCATTTTTAAGAGTCTTTTCATCTCTGCAACAGGAAAAGAAGGAAGACCAAATCTCTAGAGACTATTAAATAGTGGAGAAGTCATCTACTTAAATCTATATAACAAACATTACTTTGGTTTGAGGTGCTCATCCTAACCATGTCATCTCTAGGGGCCCTTTTTCATATCCTTCCTCCCAGGGAAGCATGGTATCTAAGCCTGAAGTTAAAGATTTTCTTGGAGATACACCCTAGAGATTGACTCATTTCTCCAGATTTTCTATGTGAGGTACACATGTCAATTAACTTCTGTTTGTATTTCTGTTGTTGAGCTGACTTTTGTTCAGGGAGTCTCAGTTAAAAATTATGGCCAGTAGAGAAAATTATTTTTTTTCCTCCCCTTCAAGCCAAAGGTTAGTGAATACCTTGCTCCTGTTTACAATATTTCCCATCATAAAGATATGAGATATTTGTTTCTCCTCAGGATAAAACAAACACAAGTAATATTTTTAATTACTATAATAAAGTTAGCCTAAACTATATATGACAAAAGGTGCACAATTCCATTTACTTAAAAACTAGTTATCTGTCTTGAAAACATTTATAATGGGTTGGATCTCCTTGCCTATTGCTATGGTTTGAATGGCTCCTCCAAAATTCACGTTGAAATTTAATTGCCATAATGATTTCATTAGGAGGTAGGGCTGGGCTGGATGCAGTAGCTCCTGTCTATAATCCTAACACTTTGGTAGGCCACGGCAGGAGGAACACTTAAAGCCAGGAGTTTGAGACAAGCCTAAGCAATAGTGATACCTTGTCTCTGTAAAAAAAAATAGAAAAATTAATTGGGTATCATGGTACACACCTGTAGTCCCATCTACTTGGGAAGTTAAGGCAATAGGCTCATTCAAGCCCAGGTGTTAGAAGTTGCAGTGAGCTATGTTGACACTACTGCAGCCCAAGTGACAGAACAAGACCCTCACTTAAAAAAAAAAAAAAAAAGAGGTTGGACTTTTAAGAAGAGATTACAAGTGGATTAGTTACCTTGGAGTGGGTTCCTAATAAAAAGATGAGTTTGGCCCTTTGTCTCTCTTGTGCTTGTTCATCATTTGATGCCTGCTACCATGGGACAATCCTCACCAGTTGCCACAGCCATGCTCTTGGACCTTTCAGCCTCCAGAAGCATGAGCCAAATAAACTTCTATTCTTTATAGATCACCCAGTCTGTTGCCAAAGTATCTATACCAGTCTATCCCTGGTCTATAACAGAGGTAAAGGTCTAAAAAGGGGCAATGAAGTGTTTTACAAGTTGTTTCTTTAAAAACCCTCACCCTTTTGGGGGAAGTAAAACCTACATTCCTTCCTCAGGCCAGTAATCAGGAAGGCAGAAAAATGTTAGTTGGCACTTGTTTTCTAGTATCTTAAACTATGAGAGATGGGCTCAGCAGAATTGTCACAGGATCATTGTCACAAGAGATAAAGTCTATGGAAACCACCAATTATGGTTAAATAACAATAAATAACCTGAAACCATGACACGTGAAAATGGTCACATAGACATGAGCCCAACTGCCCAAAAAAAAACCCAAAACAAAACAAAAAATCCCTTTAAAAAGGCCTGTTTTTCTGCTTAAATGCAGGATGGTGATCTTTTGAGATGCTAGTCTGCCATCCTCCTCCTTTGATGGCGAATTACTAAACTTCTCTTTCCTTTTCCTCAAACCACTCGTCCTCATTCTTTCTTCCACTAATGCGGCCTTGGGGAGAAGTACCAAACTTACGATAATGATTCCTTTCTGCCTTTCTGATCTCTGAATGGGTTTCTTGTGATCTGTATCACATTCTGATTTAATGTTTCTTTAATAATAAAATTTTTTTTCCACTACATTTGTGAGGAGCTTTTTTGGGCTGAGAGAAGATTTCATTTTTAATTATATTTTTGCAACAGTGGCAAGGCCTTTAAATCCACTCCCTCCCCCACCAATCAGTCACTGGGTGTAGTCCACCTTGAGGTGGCGGGGAGGGACTCTGCAGTGGGAGCAGCTGAAGGTCATCTTCCAACAGCACTCCCAGAAACAAGCCCTCTACTGAAGGGTAGCTAGATAATGACCACAGTTTTCACTACAGCTTAGTTGTACTATTTTGTATTGTTAAAGTGCATTTTTCTTCCAAACAGTTTCCAACACTTCTCAAACTAGCACATTTTTCTCATCCACTTGCAGAAGGTTTTTGAGAAGTAAGGTAGGTGGTCCTTGCCCTGTTCCTACCCATTCATCACATACTGGAAAGTGAAAAATGGCAAGTTTGTGGCAGGGACAGAAAATCACACAGGTCTGTGTTTCTGCTGGATATTATTACTTGCTTCTGTACTGTGAAGCCAAATCTGAAAGTTATTTTTGGCTTTGGTTTATGGAGAATGACTTCTTAAGGCTCTGCCCCATCACGAGAGCTTCATGAATTTTCTCAAGCATCTTTCACTCCCACACTCTAGAACTAGGATTAGGTATGAATGGATGAAAGTGTGTTAGTCCATTCTCCAGGGAAATAGAGCCAATAGGATAGATATAGATATTTATGGGAAGAGATTTATTATGAGGGATTGGCTCATACAATTATGGTAAACAAAATTCACAACCTCTATCTGCAAACTGGAGTCCCAGGAGAGCCAGTAGTATCATTCTAGTTCAAGCTTGAAGTCCTGAGGACCAGGAGAACAAATTGTGTAAGTCTCAGTCCAAGTTCAAAGGCCCAATAGACAGGAGTACTGATGTCTGAAGACAGGAGAAAAAGGATGCCTTGGCTCAAGCAGAGAGAGCAAATTTTGTGAATTTGCTCTCCCAAATGCCTTTTTGTTCTATTCAGGCCCTCAGCAGTTTGGCTGATGCCCACCGTCATGAGTGAGGTGGGTCTTCTTTGCTTAGTCCACCTAGTCAAATGCTCAGCAGTTCCAGCAACACCTTCACAGCCACACCCACAAATAGCATTTTCACTATGTCTGGGCACCCTTTAGCTCAATCAAGGTGACACATATAATTAATCATCACAGATGTCTGAAACCACTGTTAACCAACTTAAGCCAGAGAGGATCTGGGTAATAGACCTTGTAGCCAGCACACCCAGGCCTTTCTACACCTCATCCCTTTTCCCTTATCTGTGTTTAGGAACATGCTTGGCTACCTCAAATCCTAGTCAGCACCAGGGACATCGTCTCAGAAGAGTCAATTATGTAATCCAGCGTGAATCCCAGCTACTTTGGAGACAGTGTTGATGTCAGGACATCGTAGGACATCTCTAAGTTAGTTGATGGGTATATAATTTCTGGCTCTAGTAAAGTAGTTACTACACTCCTGGGGGATTCCTCACTGGGTCTCCTTTATTTCTTGTAAGAGAAGCCTTTCAAACATAAAGTGCACAAAATTCCCCTTCAGATTCAGCTGGCCCTCAGAGGATCATTTTATTCCCTTGTCCACATCAGGAAAGGGTAGCTTTGTGACAGGGACAGAAAATCACTGGAGCCAGCAGAGCTCTAGACCAGGGGTTCCCAGATTGTCTCTTCAAACACAAACAAAAAGGGAGCTACGCGGTTTGTTTCAGACAAATAAAATTTATGACAAAAAGCATTATATGGGTCAAAGAAAAACATTTCATAGTGAACAAAGGTACAATCCACAATAAAGATCCAACATCTGGAAGCTTTATGTGACAATAACAAAGTACGTTAGAAGCAAGGGAAAAAATGTTTGAATCACACTACTTGTGGAAGATACATATCTCACACTGAGAGCTCAAATAAACAAAAAAAATTTTCAAAATAGGAAATCTAAATCATAAACAGAAATTTTCTTTATAAAAAGAAAATATGCTCTTTCTAAGCTTCTGTGGAACATTTGCACAAAATGATCATAAACAGGACACAAAGATAAACTCAGTAAGTTTCAAAGCATAAAACTTACATCAACCATTATATCATACCACAAAGTTATAAAACTGGAAATTGAACAAGCAAATAAACCCTACTTTAAGGTGGATGGCAAACTCCCAAACAGTTATTATGGTAAAATAAAATAAAAATTATAGATATAGGCTATTTTTAAAATAATGAAAATGAGAACGTCTTATGCATTTATGTAATGAACACTATTGATCACCTACTAGCTGCTCTACACTGTTCTCAGAAGAGGATATACAGCACTGAAAAGATCAATTCTGTTCTCACAGGGTTTATCTTCCACCACTTCAGTGGGGAAGACAGCTTAGAAACGAGTGCATAAATAAACAAGAAAATATCAGGGGGTGACATTTGCTTTCATAAAAATAAAACACAGTGATGTGACTGAAAGGGACTGGCACCAGGGTGGTACTACTTATGGTTCAGAAGGCCTCTCTGAGGTATATAAACTGGGATCTGAATATCAAGAAGAATTTACCTACGAAGATCTGGGAAAAGAGCTTTCTAGCCAGGAGACAACCACGCTCTGCATCAGAATTAGGGAAATGGATGCAGTAAATGCCAAAATTGTTAGTTCTAAATTTTCTCATTATTGAAGAAAGAATGCAAATAATTTAATTATTCATTCAAGAAGTTAAAAATAAGGATAAAAAATCTTTGAGAAGGAGAAAGAAAATAATAACAATAACTATACAAATAAATGCAAAAATAAACAAAAAAGATAGGATTGATAAACAAACCCAAGATTTAGTTATTTGGGAGGATAAGTATGAAAGGTAAGCATCTAACCAAGAATTTTAAAAAATGTATATAAATACAAAAATAAATATAGAAAGCTACCCAATTTTTTGCTTTCATAAAAATAAAACAATGAAAGCAAGAACTAAGATAATTCTAATATCAAATCTGACAGAAAGAAAAAAAGGAAGGAAAAAATGAAGGAAGGGCAAAACATGTTAAATTTTAGACCAATCTTATTTTTACATCTGGAATTATAAACCTACTAAATTGAACCCATATCCTATTAAGTGACTCATGCTTCATAACCAAATTCTATATATAGAATAATCATTATTCTGTATACATAAGGAACTTAAAATTAGAAAAGAATATTAATACAATATAACATTACATATAACTGTTTTTCATAGCGAATAAAACCTATTTTATAGTCACAATGGATGAATAAAGTCTTTTGATAAAATTCAACACTTTTCTCATTAAAATTAACTCTGGCAGCTCAGAAAAATAAGCTAATTTACCCCTGCCTTTGCTCAATATGGAGAAATGGTAGATAATACATAATACACACTTAAAAGATTAGCTAGGCTAAAGGAAAAAAGAAAAACAGTAGTACATAAACAGCTAGGGAACTTAATTTTGAGATGATATAGAAATAACTTCAGGAACAGAGGGTAAAGGTATCAAATCCAGATATTGGCACTAATAGCCAAACTGTGTGTCCATTCATGGATAGGATACATACGGTTAGGGGCTTGCCTATGGTGGGAGGCTACAACTAAGGTCACTGCACAATAAGACAGGGATCTTGGAAAGTGCCCTCCAATGAACTAGGAACAAGAAACAAATTACCTGGCCCACAAAAGTGATGAGGAAATTTCAATCTTTCTAGGACTCTGATCAGAAGAACTCTCTCTCCCTTGAAAACCACAAATCTCAAGCCTTGCTTTGCTAGAGTGTGGGGCTCAAAAAATGTACATTATCCAGGTAGTATAGGTATCCTCAAGTCAAGAAATTAACATACAAATGGTCTGGAGCTAGGAAATCCACTCATCGGAGGGAGGTACATATTCTAACATTTAGAGCAAAGGTCAACAAGCCAGGTGTGAGCCAACTACTGCCCATGGCCTGCTTTGCAAAGCCTGTGTGTTAAGCCTGTAGCACAGTGGTTACAGTACCAGCCACATACACCAAGGCTGGAGGATTCGAACCCTGCCCAGGCCTGCTAAAACAACAATGACAACTGCAACAAAAAAACAGGCGGACACAGTGGCAGGCGCCAGTAGTCCTAGCTACTTGGGACGCTGAGACAAGAGAATCACTTATACCCAAGAATTTGAGATTGCTGTGTGCACTCTCCTGAGGGCCACATAGTGAGACTTGTCTCAAAAAAAAAAAAGAATGGTCTTTACACGGGTGAAGAGTTGTTAAGAAACATGGAGGAGGAGGAAAAGGAAAAGGAGGAGAAGAAGGAGGAGACAGAGACTGAATGCTTAAAATATTTACTTTTCGGCCCTTTATTGAAAAAGCTTGCCCACCTCTGATTTAGAGCACAAAGAAAGCACAAAGGGGGAAAATACCACCACTGAAGATTAGCTTGCAGGAGAAGAGATTACCACATGACAAAATCATCCCCTTTTTAGGAAAGTCAGTATATTCAACTAGTAGGAATAAGCAGGAATAAGCAGCTTTGCAAATTTTAGACGACAGCACAATCTGAACAGACCCTAAAATAAGTATTTTAAATACAATTAACCTGTAGTCCCAGGTACCGTGAGGCTGACGCAGGAGGATTGCTTGATCCGGGGAGTTCCAGGTTGTATGTAGTGTGCTATTTCTGTGCCTGAGAATAGCCAGAGCACTCTAGGCTGGATGATATGCAAAACTCCATCTCTAATAAATAATAACAGCAGTAATTAAGAGGAAAAGGAGCTACATTCTAAAAGAACTTTTATAAATGAAAAAATCTAGTAATTGGAATTAAAATTCAAAGGAAAAATTAAATAGCAGATGTAAACACAATTGAAGGAGCAATTAGTGGACTAGAATGTAAATCTGAGAAAATTAACCAGAATCTCACACAAAGGGCCAAAGGGATAAATAATGTGAAAAAGAAGTAATGAGTGTGGAAAGCTAGATTAAGAAGGAGCAATTAGTTGTAGTTCCCAAAGGTAAGATAAGAGGAAATGAGAAAGAAATAACATCTAAAGAGGAAATTATTGTGAATCATTTGGAAATGATAAAAACCTGAATTCTTATATCAATAAGCACATGGAGTCTTCAGCAGGATAAAAATCAATAAATCCTAAAACTAGATACATTATGATAAATTATTAAATACAAAAGGAAAAGACAAAAATTAAAAGTTAGCAGAGAGAAAACACAAATTACTTTTTTATGGCAGAGGTTGCTCTATAGCCACCTAAATATATTCCAAATCTTCTAGAAAAACAGAGTTACAGTTGGGCATACAGATTTTAATGTTGGTGTTCTATGAATAAAACATGTCTTATATATTTGACTTTAGAAGCATGTAATATTTTACATAATTCTGAAACAAATTTAAAGTTTAAAAGAAGCGATTCCTAGAAGTAGAAAATAAAAGGAAACAATTTTAATTTATATCTAAATGGTGACATAACCGCATGGAAAGAAACTAATTACAGTGACTTTCAGACATGGTAATTTGACTATAATCTTTAGTGGTTTATCCTCTAAGGACAAAAGCAATCACATGTAGCAATTTTGAACTATTTACAATATTCATCTTGTGAGTGATGGCAATGCTACTATGGTACTTTATTAGTCTGTTAGGTGGGTGGCTCAAACAGTAGAAATTTGCTTTCTCAGTTTTGGAGGCTGGAAGGGCAAGCTTAAGGTGCCATCAGAGATGGATTCTGGTGTGGCCTTTCCCCTCGGCTTGTAGAAAGCCACCCTCTCACTGTGTCTTCACATGGCCTTTCCTTCATGCATAGAGAGGGGAGACCTCTCACTGCTCCTCCTTAGTCTATGAGAGAGAGGGAGAGACTGTCTCTTCCTCTTATAAGGATATCAGTCCTATCAAATTAAGGCCTCACCCTTATGACTTCATTTACCTGGAATTCCCGCCCTAAAGACTGTTGTGTGAAATGGCCATATATGCAAAGCAACCCCCAAATGTGGAAGGAGCCGAGAAAACAAAGAATGAGGCCAGCAAATCCGGTTCATCAGTGCAGGATTCACTGGGGGCACTTACAGACCTGTTACTCCCCAGAACCAGGGCTTATATATGCCACAGGGAAAGGGTGCATGTGCTCTATAGAGATGAGTAAAGGCAAGAACATTGTACGCATCATAGCTTATAATTTGCGCATTACCATCAAGGCTGACATATTATTATGCTGGGCACAGTAAATAACGTAGGAATCAGGAGGCATTCGTGGGACTGGGGTTAATCAGAAGTTAACATGGTAGACTCCAAGATGGAGTCACTTTTGTCTGCCCAAGGCCTGATCTCCACATACAGTCAGCACTTGGTATCCATGGTGGGTTCCAGGACCCTTTGCCATACCAAACTTTGTAGATGTTCCTTATATAAAATGTATGTTACATATAAGATAGCAGTGAATGTAACCTACCCACATCTTCCTACATGGTTTAAATTGTCTCTAGATTACTTACAATGCCTTGGTTACACAATGCAAATGCCATGTAAATAGTTGTTATACTGTATTGTTTTTAAAATTTGTGTTATTTTTCATTGTTTTTTTTTTTTTTTGTCTGAATCATTTTGATACCCGACTGGTTGAATCCATGGACACAAGACCTATAGATAACAAAAGTCCACTCTGCCGTCTCTTTGGGGGTTAAAGCTTCAGCATATGAATTTTTATGAACACAGCTCAGTCCATTAACAGCTGTCATTGCAAAGGAAATTTTGTATATAGGAGAAAGGAAATGCAGATGTAAGATCACTAACGCTAGGTGAAAAAAAAGTCTGCAGTCCTGAATTAAAGTAGAAACCGTGGATCTGAGCATGATGCATATGCATATAAAATGTAAGATATTATACGTGATAGAACGTTTACACTGCATCTATTCATTGAAAAGGCCTGGAAACAACGATAAACCCCATAGCAGTGAGACTATTAGTCCCCAGATTACAGTTTCTAGATATCATTTCCTATGCAAATGAACCAGAGATTCTTAGAAAAAAAAATGTCTGATTCTTAGCCTGAGAAGGGAAATATACAAGCTGAGCATAGAAAATATTGTCTTCCCTGGTAGCAACAAAGTTATCAAAGTTACCATTTCAATGACCTGAGTAGTCTTCCCCTAGCTAAAGATAGGACAGTTTGATTTTTAGAATCAATTTTGACTCCAGAATACCTGAGCTTGATATTGCCCATTCTGACTATAATTCTGTTAGTTACCTGATAGTCTTTTAAAAATTCCTCTTCTGCTTTAAGTAAGTCAGAATTGTTTTTGTTACTTACAACTAAGAAACTGGACAGATAACTTTGGGAAACTTGCCTAGCACAATGCAACAATGTACGTGCATAACAGATGTTCAGTAAATGGTGACTTCCTTTCTACCTAGGAGTCAAAAACCTGTGGTGATCTTTTCAGATACTAAAAACTATAAAGGAAATTTCCTCTCTATGAGGACTTTCCTGGCCCAGGAGGGAGCCTCTGCCTCTGTTCATGGTCTCTATAGCTCCTCTACTCTCCCGAACCCAAGAGGATAAAATCTGTAAGCCTCTACTCTCCCCTACCCAAGGGGATAAAATCTCTAAGCCAACTGGTCATAGTCCAAGGTTTTGAGTGGGCCCTGGATACTGTGATGGCATAACTGTGTTCAGTGTCAACACCCAGTCTCTGTTCCCTGGTACTTTCTGCTTCTTATCCCCTAGTGGTGAGTAGACATGGGATAAGATCTCTTATCTCTTCCTCAACACGGTACAAGAGGGTAAATGGATTTAGTACTTCCTTTAGGGCCTAGATCTCTCCATCAACCAATACGTCAAAAATTCCAATTTGAAGAAAAGTAAAAATCCCAAGCAGACACTGAGGCATTAACCATGTGCTTCAGCTCACTTTTTTACCAGAAAATCCTGCACTGGAACTTAGCAGGTGCTGGCTCAACTATTGATAGTATTATATGTTGATTCCCATCTGCTGCTGTCCCTTGCCCTGCACAGAACTCCCTTGGGAAGCTAATGGCAAGATAGGACTTGGAAAGGGAAGGACTCAGCTGGGTTCCCTGCAGAGCAGAAGAGCAGCAATGCCATCCAATAACACCAAAGTCCCTCTCTCATTCCCACAGAACCACCAGGAGAGAAGTAGACAGGGCAAAAGAATACACCATGGCACCACTATGTCAACACAGGGACCCTGATGTTTATATTTTGGGGCTCTGACAGGTAGAGGTAGGGTGGAAAGGAGGAGAGGAGGCAGCAGGCGGGAGGAGGAAGAAGGCAGAGTGGGAGGACAGCTCCGCTCATGCCTCACTCTGTTCTTTTCGCCCACAGCCCTCTTTCCCCCATTAATTCCCACCCACACATCCAAGGAAGAGAGTGATAAAAAGGCTCATGAGGATGAGTCAAATTCAAAGGTATTTTATTGGCCACATCATTTTCTTGGGAGCTCATGTCTTAGGAGTTTCTGTTTTGTACTTCTAGTGCAATAAAAGCATGCTTATTCCACCCATGCTCCAGATTTTAAAGAAAGGCTCATTTCTCTCTCCTTCTGTTAGCCTGGTTTCCCATGGATTCATCTTTTCTTGCTGTCAGAGAGTTCAAATATAGAAGGCCAAGAAAGAGGTATAAACCTAGGGAGAAAGATGTCAAGAAGGTCACTAGAGCCTATTTTTAATGTAGAATTTTACCATTAGATTGAGCGAAACAATCCTTCAACAGTTATCCCAGCTTCTCCATGGCCTAGAGTAGTGTTTGAGGCCAAACCATCATAATAATGTGCCTGTATTTGCCTGGCCCTATCCTCCGAGCATGGTGTCACCCTTGTGGACCTCATGGGCAAGGGCCCAGCTCTGGCAAAACAGTATGTGGGTGTTCAGAGCCTTGGGCTGAAGCCCAATATTTACATATTCCCCAATGCCATGCCATTCAAAATAAATAACATGGGCGATAATACACCCGGCATGCTAAGACCAAGTTTGGCTAATAGTTTGGCAGGTGAATACTCTGCTCTGATCTTACATGAGCAGTGGCTGCACACACAGCTATCAGGAGGCCGCAGCTCTTGGGAACTGCTGCTGTGATCTCCAGGCCTGTCCCTTCACTGGCTTGGCTTCACTGTTTTCTGGTATCTCCATCAGACTCTTTCTAATGGATCTCCTGGTGCTTCCCAACTCTGAGGAAACCTGTTTCTTGTGGAAGATCTGGGAAGTGTGTTGTGGTATGAGGCAATGGCTTCCAACAAGGGACCCTCACATTCTTAAGATGATGTGGCTGAAATACGAATGGATCACTGTGCGTGGGAGAGGACCTTTCTAAGACAGGCTATTGAACTTCTGCTTATCTTCTTAAGTGCTGTCTTATCTTCTTAGGTTTATTCCCAAGTCACAGGGGCTTCAGATGCCATCACAGGTCCTCTGCTTCCCTCTTCTGGTCAACTGGAGGGAATCTTTACAGCCATTTAGAGTTCAGGGGAAGGATTAATATGATAGTAATAGACCTAAATCATAGGCTCCTAGCAATCACTTTTCAGTTCACTAAAAGCTACACCCAAGAAGCAGATAATAAAAGGTAACATTATTGCATTTTAAGTATGCTCACCCCAGGGCAGTGATGACCTCTGTTCCTCTGTGCAGACCTGGAGGGTAGATGGTAAACCAGAAGTTCCAAAACATGATATCAATGTATATGTCTGCAAAAACGGTTCTGTGATATTTCGAAAAATCTTAGGGTAAAGTAAGTCTCACAGGTTTACTTACTTCAAAATTGCTTAGGGCCTTTAAATTGCTAATATGCTCTGTGAATCCCCTAGGTGGATAGAGTATATAGTTTTTGATCAATGAATTTTTTATTGGAGAAGATCCCAAGGGCTAGCCTTCCATCCTGCAGAATACTCCAGAGGAAGTGAGACTCTAGTGATTAAAGAGGTCAGCTAAGAAAGAAAGATCTCCACATTTTGAAATGGCAGGTGTTATCTCATCCAGGCCAACATCAGGCCCAGTGAAGCAAATGACCACCAATACCTCTCAACTTGACATTAGATTACGTTTTAATCATAAAGCTTAGAGTAGAAAAGGACCCTAAAGGCTCTAAAGGTCCCTCCCAGACCAATCCCTCCATTTTGTAGGTAAGGCAACAGAGATTCAGGTAGCTATAAATAAAGTATAGTCTCTAAACCCAAGGAAGAAATATCACTTCAATATCTATTTATGGGATTCCAGGAGGACTCATGACCATTTTGCCCAGTGAGCTATCTTGCAATGAGTCTGCATTTTGATGTATTAGATGAATAGGTCAGAAAAAAAAACTTATATCCGGCCATCCACTTCACTGGAAAGATGTATGCAGAATATTACAGCACTCGACAAAAGAAGATCCGACTTATTATTCACATGTAAACCCACAGATGACACTTTTATAAAAGACATCACCCTGGTTCATGAATCAAATAGCAAGTCAGGAAATACAGTTTGTTTTAAACTTCAAAATGCTTTGATGCTTTTTCATAAACGTTAGCACATTTGGGAGAGCACCATGACCCTCTGTGTTAGCTAAGACTGTTCCGGTTGCTAGTGACAAGAACCCAGCTTGAATGAGCATGGGCATAATAAAAAGGGGGGTGGGGAGTGATTTACTGGAAGGCTCGCGCAACCAAAGGAAGATCTGCAGAGCAACCAGGATCCTCACCTTCATCTCTTGCATGCTTCTCTGTCAGTCAGCCCCACTCTCTCCTACTGCAGATGGGATCTGCCACACTGTAGAGGCTGTCACTGGCTCATAGTCTCACATCTTCCCCACCAGAAAGGAATAGTTTCAAGTTCAGCAATCCCAGAGAAAGGCCTCTGATTGGCCTCACTTGCTTGCAGTGTTCTTTCTGAGCTAAGGGATATAGGGTCTTCGGAGAGGCAGATAGCATGGAGGATAAAAAGGTGGGTTCTGAAGTTGCTGGAGAATCAAATACTGACCCCTCTGCCTACCAGTTGCATGATCTTGGGCAAGTTCCTTAAGCTCTTTACTTATCTGGGTTTACTTATCTGTCAAATAGGGATAATAATGGTATCTACTTTTTATATCATGATTAAATGAGTTTTTATACAGTACCTGCCAAGAGGTAAACAATCAGCAATCATTAGCTATTGTCATTACTGGTTTAACTTGGAATGTTGGGAGGCCATGCTTAGAACAATCACTATGGCGATTTAGTGGAGAGATTAAGAGAATGAGCTCTCTGGTCTAATGATTTGGATTCAAGTTCCAACTCCTGCACTTACTAGCCATACCTTATGCAAGTTACTTAACTCTTCTGCACTTTTGGTTTCTGCATCTATAACATGGGGGTAATAATGGTTCCTACCTTGTGAGGTAATTGCATAGAATAAGTGAAATGATAATGTACATCAGACAGCGACTAGCCCAGCACACACTAAGCATGCAGCAAAGTTGTTATTACTATACGAGGGTTATACAGGTGGTCTATGGGAAGATGATAGGTCCCACTTGAATCACGGTAGTAGGAGTATTTTATTCATTTGCTCATTCATGTAACGAATATTCATTGAGTGTTACCACTGTGCTAGGCAATGTGCTAAATGTGGAGAATACAGAGTGATGAACAAGACCGGCATGGCCTAAAGCTCATGAAACATATGTAGTAGTACGGCTTTTAGAAGAAGCATTATTGTTCTGGAAAGAAAAAAACAACACACACCCACTACTATGCCTACCAACTATGAGCCCCCTAATTCCTCTGTTAATAACTAGTCCTTCAGATTTCTTGTCCTCTGCCTTTCCTCAAAATCATAGTCACATTTACCATTATACCTATCTCTTTCCTTATAAAGGAATACTTCTTTCTATCCTCTTTTTTATATTTTTTCAGATAGAGTCTCACTCTGTTGCCTCAGGCTTGAGTGCCATGGCCTCAGCCCAGCTCACAGCATTCTCAAACTCCTGGGTTCAGATGATCCCCTTGCCTCAGCCTCCCAAGTAGGGGGGAGTGCAGGTGCTTGCCATGACGCCCAACTAATTTTTCTACTTTTAGTAGAGATGGGGGTCTCACTCTTGGTCAGGCTGGTCTCAAACTCCTGAGCTCAAGCAATGCCCCTGCCTCAGTCTCCAGAATGTTAGAATTATAGGCTTGGGCCACTTCACCTGGCCACTTCTTTTTCTACTCTTGATAGATAATTATGATTGTATGTACGCATGTATATGTTACATGCATACATGTATGTGTATAGATTGTATTACAATCTCATACTGTATGTATAGATGATATTACAAAAATATAAGGTATATTTCTTATAGTATTTTAAAGATCTGTTAGATTACTTCCTTAGGAGACTTGCCAACTTGATAAATCTCAAATGTAGGAAAAGAATCAAGAATGCAGAAGCTCAACTCCATCAAAAAAAGTGAGAGAATCCTTCAAAAATTGGTTTATAAGCTCTTACCTTAATTATATACAACAGTCATTTTCAGGTAGATTGTAGATTACATGAGGAAAGTAAAACAATAAAGCTTCTAGCAGAATAAGATGTCTATATGAATTCTGGGTCAGGAAAGTTTTCTTAAATAAGATCCCCAAAGCACTTGCCATGAAATAAAAGTTTGAAGAAGTTGACTACATTAACATAAAGAACTTCTGCTCACTAAAGTACACTATTAAAAGAGAGCAAAGGCAAGCCTCAAAGTGGAATGGTGTTTTGTAACGTGTATAACCAACAGCGGATTCATATACAGAATACATGAAGAATTTTTTACAAATCTACAAATGAAAAAGAAAGCAAAAACAGACAACACAATAAAAAATGGACAGAAGGTTTGAATAGACACTCTACAAAAGAAAAACTACATGAACAATGAGCTTTAAAAGGTGGTCATCTCATTGGTTAGCAGGGAAATATAGACCGAAGTCACATTGATACACCACTGTACACTCACTGAAGTATCAAACCAAGGTTGCAAGGGTGTAGAACATTAAGAAGTCAGATATGGGGCCAGGTACAGTGGCTCATGCCTGTAATCCTAGCACTCTGGGAGGCCAAGATGGGTGGATTGCTTCAGCTCAGGAGCTCAAGACCAGCCTGAGCAAAAGCAAGACCCTGTCTACTAATAATAGAAAAAACGAGCCAGGCATGGTGGTGGATGTCTGTAGTCCCAGCTACTCAAGAAACTGAGATGAGGAGATCACTTGAGGCCAAGAGTTTGAGGTTACTATGAGCTAGGGATGCCATAGCACTCTATCCAGGGCACAGAGTGAGACTCTGTCTCAAAAATAAAAATAAAAATAACTCTGATATGCTGCTGGTGGAAGTGTAAATTGGCACAATTACTATGAAAAACAGATTGACATCATATAGTAAAACATAAGATATGCATAATTTATAACACAGCAGTTCTTCTCCAAGGTATATAAGCCCATAAAACATATGCTTATGTGCACCAGTATACATATTTAAGAACTTTCATAGCAGTATTGAATAATAGCACCAAACTAGAAACAACCTAAATGTCTATCAAGAGTGGAATATATTTAAAAAATGATACATTCATACTGCGAAATACTATACCATGAGAAATAGGGGGGAAAGTATAGCTATATGATACCTACAGGCTGAATCTTAAAGAGATTTGAATTTTTTTTTTTTTTTAGAAATACTCAGGATTTATTGAGAGAGTATTTCATAAAAACATTTAAGACTAAATAAAATACTAGACATGAAGCAATTAATCAAATCTCAAGTCACTAGGAATGTTCTACGTTTTCCAAAGTATTTACCCACGGACACACTTATTAATAATAAGTATTCTTTGTTGAACTATTAGACAGTCAATGAATTCTATTACAGACCATAGTATGACATGC
>CAUYQV010107443.1:0-12203 GCA_963574575.1 Galagoides demidoff
GCCTGTGGTCCCAGCTACTTGGGAGGCGGAGGCAGGAGACTCGCTTGAGCCCAGGAGTTGGAGGTTGCTGTGAGCTGTGATGCCATGGCACTCTACCCAGGGGGATAGCTTGAGGCTCCGTCTAAAAAAAAAAAAAAAAAAAAACCTATAAAACAAAATACCAAGGATTACCAAGGAAGCCAATTCTGTCACCAAACACATTTGGGGTACAGTAATTGATGTGCTTCTTGAACACAATCACAAGATTTAGCAGCAGGCCTAAGAACTTCCGTAATTTTGAGGAAGTTGTCGAGTGCAAACAAAAGTTCAAGACATCTGCAACAACCAGAACATGTCATGAAAGTGTCCGTGATTTCAAGCGATGACCAAGTCAAAAATCCTATACCACTGCCGAACCTCATTGCACACATCCATCCCTGAAGGAAATGCTAAATGGCAGCTCTATGCTAGTAAAAATGAGGATGCAATTTCCCCCTAATGTTCATAGATGCCCTAATTCTACCCAGTCTTGTGCATAAGAACACCTAAGTGCATCCTGTCAACCACCACATCCTTTAGCCACCTACAGGGAATGGCCAAAGTTAGGAAACATTTGATCGTGGTTAAAGTGTGGGTTTGTGCCCAGATACACTTGTTTCAGACCCCAACCCCTTGTATATGTTTGGGCTAGTTACATAGTCTGTTTTGTTTCCATCACCTGTGATGTTGAGCTTTAAAAGAGCATGTGAAGTTTGTTGAGTGTTCACCAGGCACCAGGCATTTTATAATCATCTCACTGAATTCTTCTGCAAGCAGAAGAAGTAGGTACTGATTTTATCTCCATTTTACAGAGGAGAAAACTGTAGCTTGGAAAAGATAAATCATTTGCTCACGACACACAGGTAATAAGTGAAGGCCCTGGGATTTGACCTAACCCTGGGACCCATGGGGCTTAACCTATAGGACTGTCATGAGAATTAAGTGAGAGGATGCTGGTTTCCTCCATGCTTAGCACTGCTGACTGGTGTGTAGTCAAGGGTCAGTGAAGTGAGGCTGTTTTTGAAGGGTGTGTGGGGTGAAGGACAGAGACATCAGTCAGACGGTGACTAAACCTTGTTAGCATTCCTGGGTTCTGTGGATCAAAGGATTCCTTCTTTCTTTCCTTCCTTCATTTATTCTAACAGGCTATTTTTCCGTCTTCTAGGCCCCAGGCACTTCCACTATCACATGTCTTAGGCCCCAGGGACTTTTCTGGCTCACCCCTGGATAACCAATTTAATCAAACTCTAGATAGTAAAGCCAGAGATCTGTACCTTTTCAGGGCTCCCCATGTGATTCTGATGACTGGCCAGAGTTGAGAACCATGAGCTTGGAAGGCAGGTACACGTGCA
This sequence comes from Galagoides demidoff, assembly GCA_963574575.1. Classification (NCBI taxonomy): domain Eukaryota; kingdom Metazoa; phylum Chordata; class Mammalia; order Primates; family Galagidae; genus Galagoides; species Galagoides demidoff. The sequence goes on from CAUYQV010107443.1 coordinate 1,371, forward strand.
TCTTTACTGTATCACAGGGTGTGGCTCAGGATCCTCTGAGAGCACATAGTGGAGGGAGATCTAACCTGAAGTAGGAAGTTGAAGAGGATCAGAAAGGACTTCACCTGGGACATGGTCAGTGAACCCAGCCTGAAAGGCTAAGCTGGATATTGCTAGGAGAAGAGCAGGGCAGGAATTTAGCTAGACCAAGTGCTTGAGGTGTGACAGGCATGATGTATCTGGAGAGTGGGAAGGCTCCAGAGTGAGTGCAGTGGGTGAAAGCCTTGAGTTTTTTTGGTGGGTGATGGAAAGTTCTAGAAGTTTTGACCTAGCGGTATGGTGTTCATCAGTGATCCTGATGTTCTTCACTGCTGCATTGTGTGGTCAGTCTCAGGACTTCCAAATGGAGAGGGAGCTCGGCAGGCTCTTGGCTTCTCTCGTTGCTTCAGGACCTGCAGGACACCGTCATTGACTTGGGAGAGCTTCGGGAACAAGCCTTGCAGAGCCCTGGCGTGAACCGCAGCCTGTTTCTCATCACACTGGAGAGGTGTTTCCAGGTGTTGAACTCCCTGGAGTGTGTGGAGATTCTGGGCAGGTTGCTCAGGGGGTCCTCGGGCAGCTTTCTCCAGCCAGACATCACGGAGCGGCTCCCCCGGGACCTGCGTGAGGATGCCTTTAAGAACCTGTAAGTGCATCCTCCCACCTACTGACCTCACACACTGTCTACCAGGGGCTATGTGAGAATTTGAGGATACCTGTCAGTAGGAAGAAGACAGTGGGGACAGGTTGCTATATGCAAGTTCTGCAGCCGATGCTTAAAATCTGTTGAGTTGTGAGATGGTTTGATTGAAACAGTGTCTCCCAAATTTCCGCAGCTCTGGAGCCATCCCCACAATTTTTTCCACACCTATGTGCCACCTGTACCACTCCATATTATTTTCTTTGTGTTTTTCTCTGTAGGGATTCATTCTTTTTACCTAATCATATTTATTTTGAAAGTACATTTGATATCATGACTATAAATGGGAAACTAGTATCCTTTGTCTTAAGTAAAAATAAATTTAATTTAAAAAAGTCACTAAATCCTAGTTAGATATGTTGCTTACCTAAGTGTCTTAGTTTGGGTTGCCATAACAAAAATACCACAGGCTAGGTGGCTTAAACAACAAACATTTGTTTCTCACAGTTCTGGAGGCTGGGAAGTTCAAGACCAAGGTGCTGACAAGTTTGGTGTCAGGTGAAGCCCTGCTTTTTGGTTCATAGAAAGTGCCCTCACATAGTGGAAGGGGTGAGGACATTCTCTGGGATCTCTCTCTTTTTTTTCTTTTGTAGAGACAGAGTCTCCACTTTATCACCCTTGGTAGAGTGCCGTGGCGTCACACAGCTCACAGCTACCTCCAACTCCTGGGCTTTAGGCGAGTCTCCTGCCTCAGCCTCCCGAGTAGCTGGGACTACAGGTGCCCACCGCAACGCCCAGCTACTTTTTTGTTGCAATTTGGCTGGGGCCGGGTTTGAACCCACCACCCTCAATATATGGGGCTGGCGCCCTACTCATTGAGCCACAGGTGCCGCCCTCTGGGGTCTCTATTATAAGGGCTCTAATTCTATTCATGAGCGCTCAACCCTCATGACCTAATTACCTCTCACAGGTCCCACCTCTTAACACCATCACCTTGTGGGTTAGGATTTCAACATATGAATTTGAGGAGGCTCATTCAGTCCATAGTATGAAGGCTCTGCATCTTGGGCCTGTTCTCTTAATTAAAAAAGGAGCTGGGGGCAGCACCTGTGGCTCAGTGAGTAGGGTGCTGACCCCATATACTGAGGTAGCAGTTTCGAACCCGGCCCTGGCCAAACTGTAATAAGAACAACAACAACAACAAAAATAAAATAAAGGTAAAAAAAAAAAAAAAAGGAGCTGAGTGTATGTTAAAGACTCACTGGCAGTAAACTGAGACTTTCTCCTTGAGGGACAGCAGCAGGAGTGGCAGAGAACTAAAAAAAGAAGACTTTTCTGCCATTTGGCTGCTCTGCCAGCTCATGCTTGTTAGCACCCAGCCCTGTACGGAACAACGCTTAGAGGGACACCAAATCAGGGAACTGCATCTGGGACTTGAAGGCCATAGGTGTTGTTACTACCACCAATCTGTTCCTTTTACTAATTACAAAGCTTTATGTAGCCCTACGAAGCTTTTTCTAAATCTAAAGATGAATAAGAAGAAGGAAAAAAAAAACAAAATGACAACAACATGCTCTATTCCTTTTCCTTTTTTTGCAGCCAAAGGAATATAGGGGAACCGGACAATATACTGACCTTCTTTTATCTCCAGGGTGTCTGCTTTTTTGGCTAAGACATACGTCACATGAATCTCTTTTGCTCTGCATGCCGTACACAATCCCTTTCAAATTTAGCATCTCCCCCCTCCTCCACTTACTCCGGTTGTATGGAGGTGGGCCTGGAGGTGGAGAAAACATCACCAAGAGAGGGAATTGGTTTGTTTGTTTGTTTGAGTGCCTTGGGCTCAAATAATCCTGCTTCAGCCTCCCGAGTAGCTGAGACTACAGGCACCCACCACAATGCCTGGACAATTTTTCTATTTTTAGTAGAGATGGGCTCTTGCTCTTGCTCAGGCTGGTGTGGAACTCCTGAACTCAAGGAATCCTCCTGCCTTGGCCTCCCAGAGCGTTAGGAATACAGGTGTGAGCCCAGCCGGAAGAGGGAGTTCGTTGATAACCACTTATCTGATTGCGAGTGACAGAAAGCCCAATCAAACAGTCCCAAGCCAAAAAGGAAATTACTGGATCATGTTCTTGAATAGTGTAGGTCTGGCTTCAGGCACAGCTGGATCCAAAGGCTCAAATTATGCCACCAGGGACATCCGTGGCTTTTTCTCTCTTGGCTCTGCCCTCCTGTGGTTGGCCTCACTCTCAGTCAGGCTCTCTGTGCAGGTGACCCTGGCAGATCCTGCCTACCTCCTCTCTGTACCTCCAACTGAGGAAACTTCATTTAGTCTCTTTTTCCAACAGTTCCAAGCAAAGCACTGGACCTGATTCCTATTGGTTCAGACTTTGGTCATGTGCACATCCGTAACCAATCACGTGGCCAAAGGCATTTAATATGCTGAATGGTTTAGATGTGGGTCAGGTCCTAACCCAAACAACGTGGACCAAGGGTGGGAGAAACGTGGTGTTCTGGAGAAGAATTAAGGTGCTATTATAAGGAAAGGGGTGGTGGTGGCTGCTGGTCACTCAGAACCTGCAGATGTTCGCTGAGAAACCCAACTTTATATAGGTTCTGAATAAGAGCTGGAGGGAAGTTTACACACCTTATAGACAGAAAGACAACAGAACGATACAGACATAAGGTGGCCTAACTCCAGATGCTCACCCAGTTCTGGAGCAGAGTCTAGAACATGCCCCTACTTCCACTGACTGTATGCTTATGGGCATCATCTGATTCAGCCTCTCTCTTCTGTCATAGATTAAAAAAAAAAAACAAAAAATCCCTGAGAACTAGAGAGGGGATGGTGTCCCTGTGGTGACCCCGTGGGATTTGAATTAATCTTTACCCAGGTCTCTTGAATCCTGATTTCGGCCTGTTCCATTTCTACCCTGCCATCCTCTTCTCCCTGTGAGAATGGTGCCATTAACCCCATCCTCATTTTTCACATGAGGATGTCAAGGTACAGAGAGACTAAATAACTTGTTGTAGGTCAGTCTGTTAGGGAATGAGAGAGCTGGCATGTTTGCAGATAGGCAAGCTTTCCCTTAAATGATGTTTAACATTTTTTTTTAAGAATCCTATCTTTCTCCTACCCTTGCTTTCCCACCAACTCTTGCTCTTAAAGTAAAATGAAAATTAAAGAAGAAAAATAGAAAAGACATTAAATTTGGCTTAAGGGAAAGTTTGCTTATTCACCTAAAAGATGGCTGGGGGAGTGACAGGGATAAAGTCTAAGCTTAGAAAAGGTTGGTGAATGGACCGTTTGGTGAAGTGATGTTCAGCGGTGGCAGGTGGGGGGTGAGGGGAGGTTTCCAGGAGAGTCAGATTCAGCAGTTTTGCTGGTTGAACAGGAGGGGTGATCAGTGCAAACGCTGTGAAAAGGTGAGTCCTATTTGGACCAAATAGGATCTCTGAGTAAGGATAGAGGAGGTGACTTGGACCACAGGGAGTGACATGGTGATTGGAGTGGCTTAAAAAATGACCAAGGCACTTCATCCCCAGCGGGAGGTCTATACACCAAAAGCCAGAGAATAACAAGCTTTGGAGGGGATAGGAGAAATCAGAAGCCTCCCAACCTGCCGTGGCAATGTACGTGGAGGAGCTGCTTTGGAAATTGTCTGGCTGTTCCTCAAGCTCAACAGAGTTGTCATTTAATCCAGCATTATAACCATGTCATCCTGGGCATGTGTCCAAGAGACAAGAACACATAACATGTGTCCACACAAACATGTAATGAGTGTTTATAGTAATGAGTGTTTATAGCAGCATTATTCATAAAGGACAAAAGGCAGAAACAACCAAGATATCTGTCAGCTGATGAGCGGATAAAAAAATACAGCAGAACCTCTGTAAGCTGGCCCCCCAGGGACTAGAACAAATTGGTCAACATACAGAGCTGGTCAACATAAGGAGCTTTCACTGAGTACATGTGGTATACGTCTGGCCTATGAAAAGCAGGTCAACTTGAGCAGGTGGTCAACGTAGGGAGGTGGTCGACTCTCAAGGTTCTACTGTATGTATATTCGCATAGTGGGATCTTATCTGACCACTATTAGGAATGAAGTACTGATGCACGTGCCAGCTTCCATGAACCCAGAAAACCATGCCAAGTGAAAGAGGCCAGACATATCACGTGATGTCATTTACACGAAATGCCCAGAACAGGCAAATCTAGACAGCCCAAAAATAAATTAGTGATTTCTAGAGCTGGGGAAACTGGGTGTTGAAGGGTGATAATAAGGGTATGGGGTTTCTTTTTGTGGTGCTTAAAATGTTCTAAAGGAGTCATGATAATGGTTGCACAACTCTGAGACTATAATGAAAACTAGTGAATTGTACACTTTATTTTTGGGTTTACACTTTTGAGTTGTACACTTTAAATGGCAGGTTGGCATGTGAATAAAGCTTTCCTCCCTCCCCTGCCACCAAAAGGACCAAGAAGTGAGGAAATGGAGACAGTGTATATAGAACTCTGTTTGAAAAGTATTTAGCTGAGAAGGGAAAGAAGAAAAATGGAAAAATAGCCACATATAGCGAAGAATGGGAAGAAATTTTTTTTTTTTTTGAGACAGAGTCTCACTACGTTGCCCTCAGTAGAGTCCTATGGCATCACAGCTCATGGCAATCTCAAACTCTTGGGCTCAAGCGATTCTCTTGTCTCAACCTCCCAAGTAACTGGGGCTATAGGCACCCACCACAACGCCCAGCTATTTTTTGTTGCAGTTGTCATTGTTGTTTAGGTGGCCTGGGCTGGGTTCAAACTTGCCAGGTGTATATGGCTGGTGCTGTAACCACTGTGCTACAGGCGCCAAGCCTGTGTTTTTTTCTTTAGCACAGGACAGTTTCGGGCACTTTTGCTGTTTTGACTCTCCTTGTTTGTTATTAATTACTGCTGTGTTTGTGGCCTTTAGATCTGCCGTGTTCAAAGATCTCTACGACCAAACCTCAGCTCATTCCCAGAGAGCTCTCTACTCCTGGATGACTGGAATTTTGCGGACATCCTCCAATGCCACTGGTGAGCCTGTGCTTTAAGGCGGGGTCACTATTTTGGGAGAAATGCATCCTCAAAGAGATGCCTTGTCTCTGAAAACATGAGTTTGATTTCATTGTCTCTTATGATTTTCACCGCCCTCCCCACCTCCAAAAAGAATTTGATGTGGCTTGCGGAATAAGACACTACCCCACTTCATCAACGAGCTCTTCACACGTTGAAGTGTCTGAAATAATGGTGCATCTGCATCTGACAATCAGTGGTGTGTCCTAGTTTTTTAGTGGAATGTAAATAATGATGGCATCTTAGATTAGATGAGAACCTTTAGGATAGGCAGTTATGAGTGCAACATCTGTGTACAAAAATCTGTATTAAAATAGCACAAGATAATTTTGTTAGAATGTCTAGGCAATAAAGCCCAGAAATTTAACTCTGAACTTCCTGGCAACAAAGTCAGAAAGTCAGGCTTTGTTTATTTGACAGATGTTTATTAAAAGCCTACTTATGTCCTGGAGTAGTCATATTTATAGAGACAGAGATTAGAATGGTGGTAGAGTTTTGATTTTGCAAGATGCAAAATGTTTTGGTTATGGATGGTGGTGATGGTTGCACAACAGTGTGGATGTTCTTATTACCACTCGGTACACACTTAAAAGTGGTTAAGATGGCTGGTGGCTCATGCCTGTAATCCTAGCACTCAGGCAGGCTGAGGTGGGTGGATCTCCTGAGCTCATAAGTTCAGACCAGCCTGAGCAAGAGCGAGACGCCATCTATTTTAAAAATAGAAAAATTAGCCAGGTGTTGTGGCGGGCACCTGTAGTTCTAGCTACTCAGGAGGCTGAGGCAGGAGGATCTCTTGGGCCCAGCAGTTTGAGGTTCCAGTGAGCTATTATGACACCACAGCACTCTACTTAGAGCAAAAGAATGACACTTTGTCTCAAAAAAAAAAAAAAAGGTTAATATGGTAAATTTTATGTTAAAAAGAGGGAAAGAAAAAAATGACTATATAGATTAACAATGAAGACAATTTCTCAGATAACTTCAACTTGTCAAATATTTAATGCCAGTAATGTAAATAGTATAAACTTTTAGCATTTCTTTTGAAAACCACTATGTATCAGTAGCTGAGGATGGAGATAAAATAAGACAAAATTTCTGCTCTCATGGCTCTCTTGTTTTCTTTTGTTGCTGTTGTTGCAGTTTTTGGCCAGGGCCGGGCTTGAACCCACTATGTCTGGTATATGGGGCCAGCACCCTACTCCTTGAGCCACAGATGCTGCCCTCTATTGTTTTCTTGTGGAAAGTTAGGTGGAGAAAACTTTTGAACAAATAAGTTAATTAAAAAGAAAGAAAGAGAGAGAGACAGAGAGAATTTAGATACTGGTAGCTGCTATGAAGAAAATTAAAAGGCTAAATGCTATGGAAAGAGTTATTGCAGGTACTTTCTACCAGAAGGGAGCTTGGCAAGTTTTCTGTGAACTTAACTGTCTTTGTCTCAGCTACTCAGCTTGAAAAACGCCGTAGATAAAAGATGAATGGGAGTGGCTGTGTCCCAATAAAACTTTATTGATGGACACTGAAATTTGAAATTCATGTAATTTTCACGTGTCATCAAATGTTATTCTTCTTTTGATATTTGTTTCAACTGTTTAAAAATGTAAAAACCATTTTTGGCTCACAGCTGTATAAAAACAGATGGCAGGCTGGGTTTGGCCTGTGGGCTGGAGTGAGGAAGCAGGGAAGATCTCTTGAGCAGTTGACATTTGAATTAAGACCAAAATGAGAAGATGGAATCAGTCATGTGAGGTGCTGGAGGAAGGGCATTTCAGCGAGAGGGGCCAGCAAATACAAAGGCCCTGAGGTGGATGAGCTTGGTGTGAGAGAGACTTAAAGAAAGCCAGTGGGGGGTGGTGCCCTCAGTGGTTAGGGTGCTGGCCACATACACCAAGGCTGGCAGGTTCGAGCCCAGCCCAGGCCAGCTAAAACAACAATGACAATGGCAACAACAACATCAACAACAAAAAATAGCCAGGCATTGTGGTGGGTGCCTGTAGTCCCAGCTACTTGGGAGGCTGAGGTAGTAGAATCACGTAAGCCCAAGAGTTTGAGGTTGCTGTGAGCTGTGATGCCACAGCACTCTACTGAGGGTGACATAGTAAGACTCTGTCTCCAAAAAAAAAAAAAAAAAGAAAGCTAGTGGGGTTGGAGTATAGGGAATGCCAATCAATCCTTTTCCTGGAATTAAGTTCTGAGATTTGGGTATAATGAACATTAAACAACATAATAATCGATGTCTTTGATGCGTAGCAGAATTCCCTCTGCCTGGTGCATAATTATGGCCTCTAGGAATACGAGTCTCACACTGTGTAACCATAAGAAAGTCACTCAACCTCTAGACTTCCTTGAGTCTTTATTACCAGAGTTTAATTAGGCACAGACTTTCCTTCTAAAATTCCTACATGGTATGTTTCATTATTAAGCTACAGTGAATTAAAATTAATTCTATCTAGACCTTAATTTTTTTTTTCCATGAAGCTCCTTGAAGTAGCTGGAAATGCTTTGGCTGTTAAAAATATCCCAAGCTTAGGGATCAGGAGACTGTAGAAATACAGTTCATGCTTAACAATTAAGACATGAACTACTCTGCTTGGTTCTCGGTGGAGTTTGTGGTTCTGCCTTGAAATTCTCAAGCCCTCTGGGACCAGCTTTTCCTCCAGGAGTCAAGGCAACTGTCTGGAGTCTCCAATTAGGACTTCCTAGGGAGTCTGCCTGTGATCATCCCAACATTTCTGATTCCTGGAATGGAGGCGGCACCCTGCATTCTCTGGAGAATCAGAGCATGCCCCAGCTGACTTCTCTATCTCTTTTGGGGGTCTGTCATCACTTCCCTCTCTGCAACAGCATTTAGGGACTGATTCACTGCACCTGTTACCCCCTCTCCTAGTTCCTCAAATGCCACCAATGCAATGTGGCTGTGTCTGCGTGCCTCTCACTAAAGAATTGGGAGGAAATGGCAGCTGGCTCCAGCCTAGGGGAACTTGAAGATGAATCCTGGATGTGACTGTTTTTAAAGTTTCACTGACATCTCAGTGGTGGGGATTTTCAAAAGCCAGCCCAGGGTGATGGCGTCCTTTGGGAATTGGGAGAAGGGAGACAGTGCTTCTGGCTCAGGAAATGAGAGACAGCTTTACGGGAGAGGAAAATTTGAGGTTGATCTCGAAGGTAGGATTTGGACATAGGAGGATGGAGGAAAGGCTTTCTAGGTGCTCAGAGAGGCCAACACATGCCAAGATTAGGAGAACATTTGAGTGGGGAGGTATAAGCAACTTGGTTTACTTCAAATATAGTTAACATGGTGATAATTGATGAGGATGATAATCATTATTAGTGGTAGCAATAAAAGAGTGTCAAACACATTTCAAGTTGCTGGATTATTTAGTAACCAGTGAAACTGTGGATTTAAGTGTTAAATAATCTGCATTTCTAGCAAGTTCCCAGGGAGGTGCTGATGCTGCTGATTCCAGGTACCACACTATCGATAACAAAGGCTCAAAGGTGGTGGGCATCGGGGATCACATCCTGTGTGTAGCATGGTGCCTCACAGGTAGGCGCTCAATAAATGGTTGTTGAATGAATTAATGACTGCAAAAGGAGGTCCTGACATGAAGGATGCTGTTGATGGTCACATTGCGAGTGTGAAGGCCTTTACTTACTCTTTTTTTTTTTTTTTTGTAGATGACTCTGTTTCATGGGTCAGTGCAGAAAACTTATGGATTTTGGGCAGATACATGGTTCACCTGTCATTTGAAGAAATTACAAAAATTAGTCCTGTAGAAGTAAGTTGGAAAAGTACATTTATATATCCCCATTATTAATATACTTGGGGGGAGGTGTCTTCTAATCTCTAATATTCAGCCGGCCAGTCAAGGTGCCTTGGAAATTGTACACCTGCTTCAGCTCGGTATATCTTGAAAGAAAACTCCTGGAACAAGGTCACAAGTGGTCAGCCATAGGAATGTGTTTTAGGACAGAAGAGTTAAGAAAAGGAAATGAGTTGTGGACAACTATGATAGCTCTGAGGTGAACAAGCATAATATAAAGGGAATGTTGGTTGTGAACCAAAAATCATTTAAGAGTACTTTTTTGTGCTGGAGAAAGGCCAAGGACAATAGTTACAATGTTTTCTGTCCTTGGAAGCTGAACCCAAAGCAGAAGCACCATGGATTAGCTACTTCTATTTATAGCTACTTCTATTAATAGCTACTTTAGCCTGAGCAGTGATGCAATTTTAACTGTAGAGTTTACAGTGGAGAAATGTTTAGGTTCTAAGGTTACATAACTCACAGTCAACCTGTCTCTCTCCTTCTAATGATGTTGACCCAATGACACTAAATTCTCTTAGGCATCATGATTCTGGACTGAAGTCTCCAAAAAAAAAAAAAATGCTGCAAACATAGAGGCATTCATAGAGAGTTTGGGGCTTGCTTCCATTTTCAAAAAAATTATATGCGTCCTGACTTTCTCCTGCTCTGTGAGAGAAGCGTTTGCATCAAATAAGTGGCTTGTTCAAGGACCAGTTGACCCAACAATGTCTATATAAAACCAGAGGTGGAATGAGAGTCATCTCTTTTACCTAGAAGGCTGGGGAGAATTTCAAATGTCTCCCAATTTTTATAACCCTCTCTCTTGGGAATAACCCCACAACCCCTTATTTTTCCAATGTTGAGCAATTTTCAGGAAGTAGATACAGGTTAAATTATTAGAAGGGAGATTTTTAAGACCATGTACCCATTTGCAACTTTTCATTATCGAAAATTGTAGAGAAGGGAGGAGAAGCTAAGACTAAGAGGGGAAGCTAAGAGTGAGGGCTAAGAGGGAATTTTATATAAATAAAGAGTTCAGGCTCGGCGCCTGTGGCTCAATCGGCTAAGGCGCCAGCCACGTACACCTAAGGTGGCGGGTTCGAATCCCCAGCCCGGGCCCGCCAAACAACAATGACGGCTGCAACCAAGAAATGGCCGGGCGTTGTGGCGGGCGCCTGTGGTCCCAGCTACTTGGGAGGCGGAGGCAGGAGACTCGCTTGAGCCCAGGAGTTGGAGGTTGCTATGAGCTGTGATGCCATGGCACTCTACCCAGGGGG
>CAUYQV010107444.1:0-14508 GCA_963574575.1 Galagoides demidoff
GGCTATTATTAGGTTATAGTTTTCATATAAAAGGCATAAATTAGTTTCATAATAGGGGTGTATACACTGGATACTTTTTCTTCCGTTCCTGTGACACTCTGTCAAGAAGAACACTTTCCAACTCCATCCATGTGAACATGAAGGATGCAAAGTCTCCATATTTCTCCATGGCTGCATAGTATTCCATGGTGTACACACACCACAGTTTGTTGATCCATTCGTGTATCGATGGGCACTTGGGCTTCCTCCATGACCTGGCAATTATGAATTGGGCTGCAATAAACATTCTGATACAAATATCTTTGTTGTAATGCAATTTTTGGTCATCTGGGAATATACCTAATAAAGGAATATCACCTTCAGGGATTCCTATAAGGTGTTAGTTTTCTTCGAATTATCCAAGAGCTCTCTGAGAGTGAGATCTGTTTTTGCTCTCCATTTCTTTTGATCTTTATGCTCCTGGGCTTCTTCAAAAGCTTTGTCTTCAAAATCAGAGATCCTTTCTTCTGCCTGTTCCACTCTGTTATGGAGGGATTCCATCGTGTCTTTCAGCTCCTTGAGGGCTGCAACCTCTTGTCTCAGTGTTTCAAAGTCTTTGATCATTTTATCTTTGAAATCATTGAGTTCTTGAGACATCTTTTGAATAATTTCTTGAGATATCTTTTGAATAATTTCATGAGAAATCTTTTGAATAATTTCTAGAACTCCTAATTCCTTCCTTTCTTCCATTCTGTTAATCTTATTTGCTATCCACATTCTGAACTCGATTTCTGACATCCCAACCATTTGCTTGTGGATGGGGTCTTCAATTGTGTCTGCCCAATTTTCCCTTGGAGGAGTTGATCTATTCTGGTTATTAGAGTTGCCAGAGTTTTTCCACTGGTTCCGCCCCATGCTGAGTTTACCTTGTTTGGAGGCCTTATCAGAACTGTTCAGTTGGTGGCTTCTTCTGGTTGCCCAGAGAGAGAGGCAGAGCATGTCTGTTGTCTTCTCCCAGTTCTTGGGTGCTGGGGCAACTGGGGTGCAGTGGAATGGCAGCAGCTGCACGGGAGTGTGTGTGGCTGTATTAGACCTCGTTCAGCCTGCCAAGGTGGAGGGGGGGTAAGACATCCACAGCAGTCAGATCAGTCCTAGTTCAGCCCCTCCAGGACAACTGGTGGAACAGGAGAACTGTAGTGGCTAGATCAGTCCTAGTTCAGCACCCTGGAGCAGCCGGGGGTAGGGGAATGACAGCGGTAGCATGGGGTATGAGAGCGACCAGATCAGTTCTAGTTCAGCCCTGCCAGAGTTGCTAGGGGGAAGTGGAGGACTCCTTTACTGTCATCCGTTGGACACGTGCGGCCCTAGCAAGCCAATCTGTGCCCTCCCAGCACAGGGACCCAGAGCAGGGAACTCCTTCACCTCTGTCCGTGGGATGTACGTGGATCTAGCAAACAGTTCTGGGCCTGCCCAGAGTGGTAGACCCCTCCACCACCACCTGCAGGGTGCGCATGGCTCTAGCAAGCAGTTCTGGGCCCACCCAGCTTGGGTGCCTGGAGCAGAGAACTCCCCCCCGGCCCCCATGGGGTGTGTATGTCTCTAGCAAGCTGTTTTGGGTCCACCTGGAACAGAGGACTCCTCTGCCACTGCCCATGGGATGCCCGCGGCACTAGCAAGCAGTTCTGGGCCTGCCCAGAGCAGGAGCCTGGGGCAGGGATCTCCTTTGCCGCTGTGAGGCATGTGACTCTAGCAAGCAGTTTTGGGCCCACCCTGCTCCGTGGGGGCAAAGGGACCCACCCGGCAAATGGGTTAGTCTGGGAAGGTTAATACCTCCTTCCCCACCTTGCACCCAGTCACTCATAATCCCCTAGGTCTGTGACCCTATTCACTCCAGTAGGCCACTGCTCCCAGGGTTTACGACTGGCAAAATCAGCCAGAAATCTGAGTTCGGCAGGGGGCCCTTGCATGTTTAAATTAGGCTTCTGTCCGGCTAGATTTCCCTGCAAGTCAGAGGTTGCATTCAGCTCTGGAAAGCAGACAAATAGCAGTTTACACTCAGGTGTCAATTCTAGCCTCTGCCCGCCCATTGCCTTTGTCTCAGCTGTATTAGACCCTGAGGGCTGGTGCTTTACTTACCAAAGTTATCTGCATCTTGCCTGTAGCTGCTGTCTGGAACCTCTGTTTTCCCAGAGAGATGGGGTTGGAATGGTGTCAGTTTGCAGCTCAGGATGCCACTGTTGCTGTATTGGCATCCCCTGAGCCAACTTTCCTTTCCTCATGCCTGTGCCACAGTCAGCACAGAACAGCACCAGCCCTTTCCCCCTCCACTTCTTTCAGGGAGATGCCCAAGAATCTGGATTCCATAGGTAACAAACCTCCAGACCTCAGAGTGGGTGGGTGGGGACTCCTTGGAGTTCAATGTTGTAGGTGGGGAATATATACAGTTTTATACAGTTTTATAGTTTTATGCCTGGCCAGAGGGTGCCGTGGCATGCCAGCCGGGGTAGGAGGTCCAGTTTTTAGGGGATGTCTCCCGTGGGATAGAGTGGGAGGAAGTTTGAACTCTGCTCACTTGTTTGCATGGAGTAAACTGCGAGCCCTTGTTGTGGGAGAGGGGACTCCCATCTGCTTGGTGGTGGATTTTGTACCTTTTGGTTGTATTTTGGGGGTCACAGCTCGCCTCAGGAAGGTTGAAGTGCGCTCTTCAATCTTCTCTCTTGGCTGCTCCAAACCATCAGCTAACTTGCTAAACATCTGTCCTTTAAGCCTCCTTCTGGACGGAAGCTTCTATAAAAAGCTGACTTCAGTCCGCCATCTTGGCTCCTCCCCCAGGAGTCAATTCTTTTTGCTCTCATACAAACTCACTTCCTAGATGTCCACACCTGTCAACAATGACCCAAATACACCTTTCTCAGTCTATATCACCTCTCACACAGGAATTTTCATTAATGAACAATGTTTGCTTTAGTGTAACAGTAGCATTGGATGTCAGCGTGTAAGTGGAACAAACCCCATCAAGCACTTGACACACATAGATAAACAGCATGTGTTCTAAGGGTGGATTCACACTCGGCATATCTGTGGTTCCATCTGACCAAAAGGGACACAAACATGCAACACAAATATGGCAGTGCGTCCACATCACATGCCATCATTATTATGTGACATCAGTGGTTTCATTTGATAAAAGAATTATCTAATAGTTCATATTATTTCCTCTCAAGCACTGTATTTTGGTGTCTCTAGAAATGTTATAAACTTCTTAGCAATAGTATGGCCTGTGTCTAATTTTTCAATGAAAAGTAAAACTATGAATGATATCTTAGTAAAATTGATCTCCATCATTAGTGAAAAAATATACTGGTTCCCTCCCAAAACACATTATTTAGGTCTTGTGCTAGAAAGATGTCATTAGTTTACTAGAGAGATCATTGTTCTCCATTTGAAAATTATAGGTAAGCTCTGCTGGTTTCATACAACTGTTTTATAAAATTTAAAAATAGTGTATTCAGAAATAGGAATAAATGAATTTACTGGTCCAGTAAAATAGATTCATCACTGTATACTTCCTTTTTATATTTTCTTTTTTTTAGCTTACATGTATTAAATTATCTAATTGGCAGATCACCTTGAACCAGAGCATACAGATTCATATCTTATATTTGTACAAAGCTTCTGATCAGCACTTGTAATTATGACATTTTTCCTGAGTTCTTATATTATACATTTTACTCATTATTTTGTATTTTGGAAAGTCATTTTGAGACTCTGGTCTATTTTTATTAATTAGAAAAATAATAGAACTAATAATAATGTTAGATTATGAGCTGCCTCTCCTGGTAAAACATAATACTACATATAAGATTTAAGAATGAATTGGTTATTGTACCTATAGCAGCATTTCTGTGAAAGTCACAATATATATTTCAGATTTGAAAAAGATACATTGAACCAAAGTCTCGTTGCTCTTCCCTGAAAACCAGGGGTTAGCAGTCTTCTGAATAGTTCTTCAAAGGGTAGGCCCACCAGTTGCCTACATATTGATCTCTGGTCACCAGAAAGGCATAATTATCTCTTAAAACTAAAGGACTGAAAGTCATTATCCTGGATGTCATGCCAAAATATCACTTTAGCACAGAGAAAACTATTTTCATATCTTCCAAAAAAGATTGTACATGTTTCCTTGGTTATGACACTGGCATTTCACAGTCCCTGAAGCCTGGAAGGTCTCTCTACATTGCAGGTACAGAGAATGCTCTACCAGACAAACAACATTAGTAACTTACAGCAATCAAGAACCTTACAAAGCTCAGAACTTTATGAAGTTTAACTACAGAATAATGACACTGGTTTCACATAGCTATACTTGAAAACCACCTTGTTAAATTAATCTATTCTATTTAGTTAGCTTTGTGAAGCCAGTGTCATTACTCTGTAGTTAACCTGCATCTTTGTACCCTCAATGAATCCCCAACAAAAAAAAAATTCCCAGGTGTTGTGGTGGGCACCTGTAGTCCCAGATACTTGGGAGGCTGAGGCAAGAGGATCACTTGGGCCCAAGAATTTGAGGTTGCTGTGAAGTATGACCTCACAGCAGTCTACCCAGGGTGACAGAGTGAGACTCTGTCTCAAAAAATAAATAAAGATACATAGGCATTTAAAAAAAAATAGATCACCATTCATATAGTGATCTGTCACTGAACATTTGTTGAATGACTATCACTCAAACTTACTATAGCCTCTACCCTTACCCTCCCTTCCCTACACTAATTACCCTATCAATTAAGTTTTTGCATCAGGTTCTGAGTCTCAGATTTTATGCCTTTTTGAGAATTGAGGTATAACTGACATACAATGTTGTACAGACTTTAAGTGTTGTAAAGACTTTCAAGTAGTTTTGATTAATATATATCAAGAAGAAGAACATTTCTAAAATAAGTTTTAAATTACAATTATAGTATTTTTAATATGAAAAAATCTTTTTTGAATCTTTGAACACATATTTGGTTATTTTTGGGTCTCTTCAATAGCATATTAGATATAGCTGAAGAAAGAATTACTGAACTAGAAGATAGATTGGAAGAAATTACTGAGACTATAGCACATACACAAAGAAAAGAAATGAACAATATAAAAGATATGCTAAGAGATATTGAGGCTGTGTATTCAGAATATACAAAAAATGCTTACAGCTCAATAATAAAAAGATAAATAACCTAATTTAAAAATAAACCAATTTTGAAATGAACAAAGGATTTGAACAGATATTTTCCCAAAAGAGATATAAAATGGCTAATCAGCTACATGAAAACATGCCTAACATTATGTAGTTATTAGGAAAATATACATTAGGATCACAATAAGATACAGCTTCCCCCAACCACTAGGATGGCTGTAGTTTAAAAAGGGTGGAGGGGAGGTGCCTGTGGCTCAAAGGAGTAGGGCGCCGGCCCCATATGCTGGAGGTGGTGGGTTCAAACCCAGCCCTGGCCAAAAACTGCCAAAAAAATAAAAATAAAAAGGGTGGAGGAGTGGAATTAGCATGTATTGGGGAGGATATAGATAAATTGCTACCCATACACTGCTGGTAGGAATGAAAATGGTGTAGTTGCAGTGAAAAAGAATTTAAGAATTCCTCAAAAAGTTAAACATGGAGCTAACATAGACCCATCATATAAACTCCTAGGTATACATTCAAGAAAATCAAGACTAAAAAGCCTCACAAAAACTTGTACATTAATATTTACAGTAGCATTATTCAAAAAGAGCCCCAGAGTAGAAACAACTCAAATATCTGCTACTGATAAATGCATAAACAAGATGTCATACACCTGTATGATGGCATATTATTCAGCCATAAATCAGGATGAAGTACTGGGACAGGCTACAATGTGGGTAAACTTCAAAAACATTATGCTAAGCAAAAGAATCCAGTCACAAAAGACCACATACACATTGTATAATTCCATTTATGTGAAATACCCAGATAGGGCAAAGCTATAGCATCAGAGAGTAACTAGTGGTTGCCCAGGGTTGCAGTGGGAGTGGGAGTAAGGGGGAATCGGGTGAGACTGCTAGTGAGTACAAGATTTCTTTTTGGGGTGGAACAAATATTCAAAATTACATTGTAGTAGATAACAGCACAATTCTGAGAATATACTAAAAAATCACTCAATTGTAAACTTTAAATGAGTGAAATTTATACATGTCAATAAAACTGTTTTTAAAATATGATAGACAAAATGTTAGAAGAAATCCAGGAATGAATCCCCTCCAGAAAGGATATCTTAAATAAGATCCCCAAACTGCAAATCATAAAGGAAATGATTAATAAAATTAATCATTTAGTTTAATTAAATTAAATAAATCATTATTAATGATTAATCATTAATATAAGTAATCATTGTAGTTTATACTATTGATAAATATAACTGCCTTAAATTAAGATTTTCTGCTTATCGAAAGGTGCCATAAAGAAAGTGGCATTGGAAGAAATTACTGAGACTATAGCACATACACAAAGAAACATTCAAGGAGGCATTTTGATAGATGAATCTGGAAAGTGAAAAGACAAGTCACAGTCTTGGAGGAAATATTTGCAACATGAGCTTTTTTTATGTTCTGTATACTAAGTCTCTATGGTAGTATTAAATGTGTCACCACTTTCAAAAGTATTGGTGTTTATAGTCAATCAATCTGGTGGTGCATTGTTTTACCATCCTTCTCAGGCCTTGGTTATTTTTTCATTCAGTCTGGTCACCATCACTGAGCTGCATTGCAAGTATACAGGTATATGGAAAGAAGATTTTAGGAAGAAAGAAAAAGAAAAGAAAGAGGAAATAGTACTTGGAACCCAGGTGTTATATCAAGGTGACTTGGATTGCTTAAAAGATTTTCTCAACCATTAGGCTTTAATGGCTTTGGGAACCCTACTATGGAGAAGGCCAATGCCACCAGCCTGAGTGTTCTTTTTGTGAGGGAGTAGGAAGACCCTAAATCATTGAACAGTGCTAGCTTAATGTTCTCTGAAATTTCTTATTAACCATGTATCCTTTCAGCTTGTAAGAGAGGAAAATTTGGACAAAGAGACACATAGAAATAAGTTTGATATACAAAAATAGTATCAGTAAAGTGTCAGTAAAATGTCACTTACATAAAATTTTTCTGTTAGCGCACTCATTTTCACCAAGTCACTGCCATTTGGGAAAGTTGAGTCATCTACACCCTCCAGTGCTGTTAAAAGTCAGGTTGCTTCACATCTTTGCCAAGTCTTGGCATTGTCATAGCTTAACACTTTTGGCAATCTGTGAAAATACTTGATAAACATGTCATATAACACATTGATTCTGCCCTAGGTCCCTGGTATATGTCCACCTGTGGTGCCTGTCCAAGCCTTGGACATGTGCACCAAGAGATAAGAATACTTAGAGCAGAATTTTTTGTAAAAGTAAACTATTATATTACAAACCACCAAAATGTCCAAGGCATAGAGCAAAGAAGAAATACTCTTTAATCTAGTTGCACAATGGAATGTTATGTATTAATAGCTGTGAAGACAATTGAATAAAAGCTACAAATTTCAACATGGATTTATTTTATAAACATAATGTTGTTGAAAAAAGCATTCCACGAAAAAATAACTTGCATGATTACTTACATATAAAGGTCAAAAACTGACAAACTTTAAGAGATATACATATGTGATAAGGAAGGAAACAGTGTAAATTCCAGTATAGCAGGATAACAATTACCTTTTGGAGGAGCAACAGCAATCTGGCCATGAAGAGGTACACTGGAGCTTTCAAGCCATTGGTTTTGTTTGATTTCTTAAGTTGTGTGACAAAGGCATTCATTTCATTGTAGTTTATACTATTTTTATATACTGAACTCATCTCTGTGTCTCTTTGTCCAAATTTTCCCCCTTTTATAAGGATACCAGTCATATTGAAGTCGGACTCACCCTAATTACCTCATTTTAACTTGGTAACCTCTATAATGACCCTACCTCCAAATAAAGCCTATTCTGACCTTCTGAATTATGGGAGTTAGGATTTCTACATAGTTTTAGGGGGAAGATACAATTCAGCCCATAACAGATGGTGAGTTTATTTTGAACATTTTGAGCTTAAGATTGCTTTGAGACATTCAAGGAGGCATTTTGATAGATGAATCTGGAATTTAGAAGAGAGGAGCAGAGGACTAGAAGTGAAAATTTGACAGTAACAAAGGTACAGGTAGTGATTGAGGCCACAGAACTGGGTGAGGCTACTTAAGAGCACTGGATAAGAAGAGAAGTCTGACTGGGTGTTGCTAAGAGAGATGAACCCACCAAGGAGACTGAGAAGGAAGAGCCACAGAAGTAGGAGGATGCAGAGGAGAATACAAGACAGGACCCAGACTGTTTCCAGAAGGAAGGAGCAGTCAGTTGTGTGCAGCGTAGCTAAGAGGTCAAGGAGATGAAGACTGGAAGGGGCTTCTGAATGATTGAGAGATACTGGGTGAAATAATATAGTTTGAAGCAAGATGGGGGTAGGTGGCACCATGAGTGGAGGACAAGAAAGGGGCCAAGAGCCTGTGACTTCTCTTGAAAAAGCAACCTGTGAAAGGGGGAGAGGGACAGTCGTGTTAGGGAGAGACCAAGGTGGGGTGGGGGAAAGCTACTGTTTGTTCCAGATGGGAGAGTTTAGAACATGTTTAAATGCTGATAAGATGGGTGGGAGAGTTGAACATATGAAAAAAGGAGGATAACACATTGCTGGGTTCTGAGAAAATAAGAGGGGATAGACCTCAGAGTATGAGAGGAGGGTGGGAACCTCTTTTACCGTAAAGAAGGGAAAGAGGAGAGTGTGGGTACAGGTGTTGGTAACAGCTCCTTGGTAGCAGAAAGTTGAGCTCATTCCCTTGTCATGGTTCCCATTTTCTTTGTGTTGAGGAGACAAAGAGACATGCTGAGAATGAGTGGCAGGGTCAATGGCTCAGGATGGTGGAGAAGTCTTGAATGAATTGAATGAGTCCATTGAATGAATGGACTCAGGAGTTGATTAGAGAAGCAGAATATGGATTCTGGAAAAACTGAAAATCTAATGTAGGATGATAATTAAAAATACTTAGTGTATCAACCAAGGCATTATATTATGTGATTTTTTCCACAACATCAAGTAGACCTGATAGGCTGTTATAAAAAGCAACCCCCAAGTCTCAGTGGCTTAATGCAATAAACTTCAGTTTTTCCTCTTGTCTCAGCCTAATGTGAGTGGATGTGCATTGGGGCAGGGATGTTCTGCTCCTAACAGGGTCCAGGCTCATCCAGTGGCTCTGTTATCTTCTAGAGCTGTAGAGTCTCTGCTGGATTCAGCCAGAAGGTGGGGAAGGTAGAGAATCATGGGAAGTTTTAGAGACCAATTCTGGAAATGGCTTACAACATTTCTACCCATATACCATGTGGTGCTGGCCAGCATTCAGTCACATACCACCCCCTACACACACAGTGCAAAGAGCAGCTCAGGAATGGATTCTGACGAAAAAGGAGAGAAGGCAAACATTGATCAACAACTAGCTAGTCTGACAGATAGGTATTTGAGTGTTGTATTTGAAGAACCCGTGGCTCACAGAGGCTATAATTTGCCTAAAGCGATTGAACTTGCATTTGAACCTACATCTCTTTACTATGTATGTGAGTAGATATGTACATATTGATTTGTGTTAGGCAGAATGAGAAATACAAACAGCATTGTCTGTGGTTTCAAAGAATGTGGTGCTTACATTTAATCAGAAGGGCTAAGAACTAGGAAATTCTTTCTGAAATAGAAATGCACATGAAGTATTGGATGGAGTATGGGCTCCAGAGCCAAGCTGCCTGGCTTTGCATCCCAGCTCCTTATCTCATTATTTATAAGCCTTTTGGAAAGTTACTTACCTCTCCATGCCTCAGTTTTTCTAATCTGTAATATGAGTTAATAATTCTTATCATCATATATGGAAAGCATATATAATAATTACAAAAGGTATGTAGGAAAATTAAGTGAATTAACATGAATAACTGCTGTTATTATTGTATTTGTTCTCTATAGAGACAGGGTCTCACACTGTGGCCCATGCTAGAGGACAGAGGTATGATTACAGCTCAGTGTAACTTGAACTCCTGGGCTCAAGTGATGTTGCTGCCACAGCCTCCTGAGTAGCTGGGCCTACAGCTGCCCACACCATGCTCAGATAATTTTTCTTTCTTTTTTTTTTTTTTTTTTTTTTAGAGATGGGGTCTTGCTATGTTGCTCAGGCTGGTCTCAAACTTCTGGCCTCAAGTGATCTTCCCACCTCAGCCTCCCAAAAAGCAATTATTACAGACATGAGCCACTGTGGTCAGCCAAATGTCTACTTAACTCCAAAGAGAATATGGAGCGTTTATAATATGAAGGTTTTTGAGCAGGGATATAAAAAACTAGAGTTATATTTTGGGAAAAGTAATCTGGCAGCCATATAATGTGAATTATAGTGGGAAAGACTGACTCTACACTCGCTGAGTAACCTTCTTGATAAAAATTTTTTTCTGAAGTAATCTTTCCTACTGGCAAGCAATTGTATTGAGCAGCTAACAAAATATTTTCGTCTATTTGGCAGTCACGTTTCTCAGGATAAATTAAATAATGTAATCTTATGGTTCATAAAGAAGTCCATCCATCCATGGAGCCATTAAATTGAGTAAATTTAAATATAAACAAATTTAGCAATTAAATATAGCACAAATGAAATTTTTTAAAAAATGTAAGAGAAACAGAAAGGTAGTTATCTAGGATAAGGATCTAGAATAAAATGATGACTACAATTGGTCATCATGAGCTCTAGCTTCCTGAAAGTCCAGGCCTAAAGGGAATCTGAACCGTGTAGTTCTTACTGACTAATACGGGAAGATTTATGATTATTATTATTTTAGGGAAGACTAGCTTTTTCTTTTTGGAGTCTAATAGAAAATTAGCATATACTCTCTAGAAAACAAAAGATCAATCTTTATAAAGTCATTTTTTTTTTCAGAGACAGGGTCTTGCTTAGTAATTAAGTGCAGAGCCAGTGGTTGTCCCAATACAGTGGTGTGACCCCAGCTCACTGCAGGGAGCTCAGGATTGCCTGAGTTCAAGCAATCCTCTTGCTTTAGCCTCCCAAGTAGCTGGGACTAAACACCTGTGCTGCCACACCTGTCTAATTTTTTTCAGTTTGGGGCTTTTTGTTTTGTTTTGTTTTGTTTTTTGAGAGATGGGGTCTCACTATGTTGCTCACCTGGCCTCAAGCAATCCTCCTGGCTCAGCTTTCCAAAATTACAGGGATTACGGGCATGAGCCACTGCACCTAGCCCATAAAGTTATTTCTAATGACTAGTTGTCATGAGTAGTCCCTCAGAACCTAATAATTCCTCTGGATTAATAGAGAAGAATCTTTGAAACTACAAGACCACGGACTTGAACAGAAGCATCATGGCTCTTTTGTTGTTTATGTATCAACACTCAGAGCATAGCAGCTATGACAAGGCCTTGTTTTGCCTGTCACAGAGCATCAAGTCCAGGAGGTGTCTTCACCACAGAAATAGTCTGGCTACCTTTCTTTTAGAAAAGTAGATTAGGGAGAGGAGAAAAAGGGGAGGGGGCTTGGTAAGCTCCTTCCTAATGGGTACAATATAGAGGTATATGGCTTCCCTCCTGGGTGAAGGACTCAACTACAACTGGGATATTATCTAACAAATGCAAAAAATGTAACCAAATTGTACATACCCTTACATTAATCCAAAATAAAAAAGTAAGTTATTTCAACCTACTTTTAAAATGTGACATCTTTTAACATATTGAAAAGTACAGAAAATAATATCCATTTTTTTCACTACCAATATTTAGCAAGTGTTCCTGTATTTTCATATTTGAATCCATTGGTCTTTTGTTTTGTTTTTGAACAAAAAAGCTATAAAGAGAGAGTGAAGCTTCTTTTCACCCTCTCTAATCCCAGTTGCCAGCTTTTTATTAGAGTCAACCTACATCATGACATTGGTATGTATCCTTCCCAGCTGTGTCTTTCTTGTTTTACTGCTAAGGTAGTACATAGACACGAACAATATATGATGTGGATTTTCATGTATTAGAACTTCACGTAAATGGTATCAAACTCCAGGAATTATGCTGCAACATTTTTATCCACCATTGGTTGACTGAGATTTATTCATCAACCTCTACATGTTGATGTGGTCCACACATACTGTCGTGTGAAATATGTATATATAATTGTTGATCTCCAATTAATGCACATATGAATTGTTTCCAAGTTTCCATTCTTACAAACCATGCTGCACTCAGGAACCCTACACTGCCTTCTTCAGCATTCATGCAAGGGATTCTCTTGGGAATATACTCAGAAACAGGATTGCTAGATCATCAAGTATGAATATATTAAATTTTGTAAGATATTGTCTCATTGCCCTCTGAACTGGGTGAACTATTTTATACTACCACCAGCAGAATGTTGGAGCTCCTGTTCTCTTCTAACTCCTGCATTAGACTAAAACCTTTTGTAATTAAAAATTTTTACTACAATGTTGTATGAAGTGGTTGCTCATTGTTTTGATTTCCAAAATCATTGGTGAAGAATTTTGTTTTCAAACAAATTTTTTTATTATCAAGCTCTCACTCTGTCCTCCAGCCTAAAGTACAGTGGCATCATCATAGTTCACTGCAACCTCAAACTCCTGGGCTCAGGCAATCTTTCTGCCTCACCCTCCAGAGTAGCTAGGACTACAGACACATGCCACCACACTGGACTAATTTTTCTATTTTTTGTAGGAATGAGCTTTCACTCTTGTTCAGGCTGGTTTTGAACTCCTGGCCACAAGCAGTCCTCCGGCCTCAGCCTCTCAAAGTGTTAGGATTACAGGTGTGACCCATGATGTTTTTCAAGTGTTCATTGGCCATCAATTCAGTTCTCCTACAAAATGCCTAAACAAATCCTTTACCTGTTTTGTTTTGTTTTGTTTTGTTTTTTGTTTGTTTGTTTGTTTGTTTTTGAGACAGAGTCTCACTATGTCACCCTCTGTAGAGTGCTGTAGCATCACAGCTCACAGCAAACTCAAACTCTTGGGCTTAAGCAATTCTCTTGCCTCAGCCTCCCAGGTAGGTAGACCTACAGGCACCTGCCACATGCCTGGCTATTTTTTGTTGTTGTTGCAGTTGTCATTGTTGTTTAGCTGGCTTGGGCTGGATTTGAACCTGCCAGCCTTGGTGTATGTGGTCAGCACCATAACCACTGTGCTACAGGCGCTGAGCCCCTTTACCTGTTTTTATATATGGTCATTTATTTGATTTTACCTACTGATTTGTTCTGAGTGTAATATATAATCTTCTTATAATCTATTTTTGGATTATATGAGGGTTTTCTTTTATCTACTTCTTTATTTGCTTGCTGTAATATATTAAGAACATCATGACATTCATAGCCTAAGTATTTTAGCATACATTTCTAAATAATAAAAACGTTTTCTATATAATCACCATAGGAATTAATATTTAACAAAATTAATAATTATATTATTTAATTTACATTAATATTTCTTTAATTGGTCTAAAAATGGCTTTTGCTGTGCATTTTTTAAATATCCATCAAGATACATTTGGCATTTGACTGTCTTTTTTAATGTTTTTTTGTTTGTTTGTTTTTATTTTTGAGACAGTCTCACTCTGTTACCCTGGGTGGAGTGCTGTGACATCATAGCCACAGCAACCTAACCCCTTAGGCTTGAGTAATCCCCTTGTTTCAGTTCCCTGAGGAGCTGGGACTATAGATGCCTGACACAATGCCTGGCTAGTTTTTCTATTTTTTAGTAGAGATAGGGATCTCGCCCTTGCTAAGGCTAGTCTTGAACTCCTGAGCTCAGGTGATCCACCTGGCTTGGTCTCCCAGAGTGCTAGGATTACAGGCATGAGCCACTATGCCCAGCCTGGTTGTGTCTTTTAATATAGGGTAATATGGTATATATAAAGGCTACAGATTTATGAGTGTTGATTTTGTAACTTGAGACACTGCTATATTCCTTGATCACTTCTAGGAGTTTTGTAGTAGAATCCCTGGTGTTTTCCAGATATACTATCATATCATCTGCAAAAAGTGAAAGCTTAAGCTCTTCTGACCCTATATGGATGCCCTTGATTGCCTTTTCTTCCCTAATTGCGATGGCTAAAACTTCCATTACAATGTTAAATAGCAGTGGAGACAATGGGCACCCTTGCCTGGTTCCTGATCTGAGTGGAAATGATTTCAGTTTGACTCCATTCAATACAATATTGGCTGTAGGTTTGCTGTAGATGACCTCTATCAGTATAAGAAATGTCCCTTCTGGCTCGGTGCCTGTGGTTCAATCAGCTAAGGCGCCAGCCACGTACACCTAAGGTGGCGGGTTCAAATCCCCAGCCCCGGCCCACCAAACAATAATGATGACTGCAACAAAAAAATGGCCGGGCGTTGTGGTGGGTGGGTACCTGTGGTCCCAGCTACTTGGGAGGC
>CAUYQV010107448.1:0-26750 GCA_963574575.1 Galagoides demidoff
GTGCTTGGCATGACAGAAGTTGAGAAATCAGTTTGTCTCTAACAGTACTGGCATGCATGAGATGTAACTGCCTCTTGTCCAAACATAATGTGCTTTTATACCCTCACAGCCTAGAGATGGCCATATGAGTATCCAGGTGCTTGATCACACCATTTTTGTCCCTGAAATCCAACTTCTCGTTACTTGAAGGTCTCCCTGCTAGAGCTCTGCGATTCCCCAGGTACCTCTGATGGGTGGATAAATGCTCCAAGAATGACCAGGGTTTCTACAGATGTTCAGGGAGGAGTGAGGTGTGCCCTGAAAACCTCATCTGGGATATGCCTTGCAGGTTCATGTCCAGGTAGCCCCATGAGACTCTCCGTGGGAGTTTACCAGGTTGGCAGCCAGCACCGAGGTAAGTGATGCCGAGACATTAAGCACAGTGAAACCCGGCTTATCTTCCATGTGAGCAAGTGGTGGCGTCTCTAAAACTTGTTTTTTCCCCAGGATTTTGGTGCGGTTGCTCCAGACAGGAACGTGAGAATCATCACCATTTCCAAAATCCATGATTTTAAACTTTTTCTGGGTTAAAGAATATTTCTCCCACGAGCGAATTTGAGAAATTTATTGAGATCTGACAATAATATTTGGTATCATGCATGTGGGGGGTGAATAAAAAGGGGAAGAAAAAGATACCTTGGGAGAAGTAGGTTAAATGTATCTTCCATGATCCCCAAAATAATGTTTTTATTCTTTCCTTAATGTTATGGTAGATTCCCACAGGACTATGATGAATTATAAACCACCTCATGAAGATATCCTGGTCTTTTCTCAACATAGTTTTCTCTTTGCTTGTGTACTAGTTTGTTTATATTCCTGCTTCCAGGACTGGTTGTGCCATCTCATAAAGATTGAGCTAGTGGAGTCTGTTCCACATTTGTACTTGATATTGTGCTTAACATAATTCTTGGCATGGTTGTTAAAAAATTAATTTGAATAAAATAGAGAAATGTTACATAAATACAACTCTATTTGTAAAGCTACCTTATTTGCTATCTGATACACTTTAGTACATCATAATGAGATGTGGAAAGAAGTAGAAATAATTTATTATTGGTTAATGACAATTTGGTCAGATGTAATTTGTAATGATTATAAAATAACATTTGCAAGAGATTTTGCAAAAAGCAAAAGACAAAAGTGTGAAGATACATGGAACTATTTTCAAGTAAATGCTAATTTACCTAGCTGACAAAATACAAGAGGAGAACTTCAGTATTTGCCTTCTACAACTATGACAAAGATCAGATTATCTGTACACTTTTACAAACAAAAGATATTAGAGTCAAGTACATTGGTTTCTTGCTTCTACATTCTTGTGATGCTTTACTAAAAAGACTGTTCCAACTCCACCCAGGTTAATACAAAAGATGTTGTCTCCATCTTTTTAATGGATGAACAGTATTCCATGGTGTATATACAACAGCTTGTTAATCCATTCCTGGTTTAGTGGACATTTAGGTTGTTTGTACATTTTGGCAGTTGTAAATTGAGTTGCAATAAAGAGTCCAGTGCAAACATCCTTGTGATAAAATGATTTTTTTTTTTGGTTAGATGCCTAATAATGGGATTGCAGGATCAAATGGGACGTCTAATTTGAGTTTTTTGAGGATTCAAATCAATTTAGGGGGGTGGAAGAGCAAGTGAATGGGAAGAAGGGAGGAGGAAGGAGAATAGAGGTGTTCCTACTTAATGTGCACAATGTTAGGGTGTATAGCACACCTCTTTGGGGTGGGACCCAATTATAAAAGAGACTTACCTAACAAATGCAAACATTGTAGCCTATTTCTTTGTACCCTCAGTAAAAAAAAAAATAATAAATTAAATTTAAAGAAAAAAAAAAAACAAGATAAACCAGAATACAGTGGGAGCTCAGTCAAGTAGCAGAAACCTTTATGTGAAGTCTAGGCTGTTTACAATCTATGCTTCATTGTTTTGTTGATTGTTCCCTTTCCCACATTAGTAATGTTATAATGAAAAAAAGATGCATGCAAATGAACTGTATAGTAACTAGTGACAGCAACCAGAGTCTAGCTTGTTTCAATTTTGGGAAGGACTGGCGAGGAGTTTGGGAGAGGATTGAGTTGTAGACAAAGAATTAGATCACAAGGGGAATTGAATTGTATTAAACAGATTGCCTAAATCTGTGGATTGGTGCTAAGTTGGGGTTGAAGGTGAAAGTGTGTGATGTTAGTAGCTGAATAAGAAAGCAAAAGTATCCAATTCCTGTTGTATCACCAACATCTCTCAAGGAGATTTCTCTTCAAGCAGGAAAATTTGGAGAAATTATCATTTAGCAGAAAACTAAGTCTAAGAGACAGTAAACATTTAGCTGATTTAATGAGCTCAATACTATTTTTATTGAATAGAAGCAAATAGATAAATGAAAGAATGCATAAAAATAAATGAACAAATAAATTTCATCCCACAGTATTAAAATAAATTGTATGTAGGACTTCAGAAACATTGGTACTGGCTGAGCCTTAGGTATGTTCAGATGATTCACTGGCTTTATTTAAGAGACCACATGCCCCATTTTATGGTCAATAAAAGCCCTTCTGGGTCTGAGTTGAGGAAAAGAGTATCATGACGTGCCCTTCTCTTTGACTCATATTTAAGGAAGCAGATGACACAAAAATCTTGCTATGAAAGTATGCTCTTCAAAATATATACTGGTTTGTTTCTCCTCTTTCTCTATAATTTCAAAGTCCTTTGCTTTCATTTTCCCTTAAAAATATTTCCATAAGTCATTTTATGCACAGGTTTTGTATTTCAATTAAATTTTTTACTCTTTCGATTCATCTTAATCTTTAATCACGTCAGCCTATCTAATTTCTAACAGGTTTGTTGAGATGTAATTTACATACCATAAATTTCACTCATTTATAGTGTACCAGTCAGTGTTTTTTAGTATATTCATAAAGTTGTGAAACCATCAGCATGATATAATTTTGGAACATTTAATCAGAATAAACTCTCTACTAATTAGCATTTATATCCAGTCTCTGCCTTACCCCACCTCCAACACACATACCACACAAGCATTAGGCAATTGCTAAGTTACTTTTTCTCTCTATGGATTCGTCTGTTCTGGACATTTTATATAAATAAATGGAGTTATACAAGTTGCAGTCTTCTGTGACAGGCAATGTCATTTAGCACAATGTTTTCATGACTTGTCCATGTTGTAGTATGTATCACCATACTATATTCCTCTTAGTGCATAAAGTAATATTTCATTGTGGTTTTAATTTGCATTTCCCGAATGACTAGTGAATATCTTTGTCTATTTGTATATGTTATTTAGAGAAGTATTTAAGTCCTTGGCTCATTTTTAAGAGGTTTATTTACTTTTTATTACACTTGCAAAGCTGTAACACTTCTTTATGTATATTTTGAATACAATTTCCTTATCAGATTTGCAAATACAGTCATGTGATGCCTAATAATGTCTTAATGATGGACTATATCTGACAGCAGTCCCAAAGATTATAATGGAGTTGAAAAATCCCTTTTTCTTGGTGATGTTGTAGCCATCATAATGTCATGACCATTGTAACACCATACTACAACACATGTATAAACACACTTACTGTGCTGCCAGCCCTGTAATGGTCTAGCACATAGAATTATGTACAGTACACAGTATTGAGAATGATAATAAACAACTACATTACTGGTCTTTGTATTTATGATACTGAATTTTTAATTATTATTTTAGAGTATGCTCCTTCTACTTATAAATGAGTTAGGTGTAAAACAGCCTTAGGCAGCTTATAGGCATTGTAATCATAAACGATGATAGCTCCTTGAGTGTTATTGCCCCGGAAGCCCTTTCAATGGGACAAAATGTAGAGGTGGAGGACAGTGATATTGACAATATTTGTGTCTTCATTTTTAACAAAAAATAAAATTCTAAAAATGGAAAAAAGCCTATAGAATAAGGATATAAGGAAAGAAAGTATTTTTGTATAGCTGTACAGTGCACTTATGTGTTAAACTAAGTTTCATTATAAAAGAGTTGAAAAGGTAAAAAAAAATTAGAAAGTTTATCAAGTAAAAAAGTTACAATGAGCTAAGGTTAATTTATTATTGAAGAAAGAAAAATAAATTTCAACAAATTTAGTGTAGCCTAAGTGTGCATTGTTTATGAAGTCTGCAGTAGTGTACAAAAATGTCCTGGGCCTTCAATATTAACTGACAAGTCATTCACTGACTCACCTGGATAAACTTCCATTCCTGCCATTCATGGTAAGGGACCCATGCAGGTATACCATTTTTTATCTTTTATACCTTACTGTTCCTATACCTTTCTTATGTTTAGATCTATTTATGTACACAAATACTTACCATTGTGTTACAGGTGGCTATAGCATACAGTAGAGTAATATACTGTACAGATTTGTATCCTAGGAGGAAGCCCATATCCTATCATCTAGGTGTGTGACAGACTATATGATCTAGGTTTGTATAAGTATATTCTGCGATGTTCGCACAGCAAAATTGCTTAATGACACATTTTTTTTCAGAATGTATCTCTGTGAACAAGCAATGCATGACTATATTTTCTCCAGTTCTTACATTGTCTTTTCACTTTCTTGATGACATCATTGGCAGTATAAAAGTTTTAAGTTTTGATGAAGTCAAATTTATCTGTATTTCTTTTTGTTGGTGGTGGTGCTTTTGGTATCATATCTAAGAAAACATTGCCTAATGCATGATTATGAAGACTTTCTTCTGTGTTTTTTGTTAAGACTTGTACAGCTTTGGCTATAATATCTAGGTCTATAATGTATTTTTAGTTTATTTTGTGTGTATATGTGTGTGTGTGTATATATATATGCACTTAGCTTGATTCCACATCTTTGTGATTGTGGAATTATGCTGCAATAAACATTCAAGTGCTGGTGTCTTTTTGATAAAATGACTTTATTTCCTTTGAGTAGATACCCAGATTGAATGGTAGTTCCACTTTTATTTCTTAGAGGTATCTTCATACTGTTTTCCATGTAAGTTGTGCCAATATGCAGTCCCCTAACAGTATATAACCATTCTTTTCTTTCTTCACTTATATGAGCATCTATTGTTTATTGACTTTTTAGTAATGACCATTCTAACAGGATTAAGGTAGTATCTCATTGTGGTTTTAATTTGCTTTTCCTTAATTTCAGTGATGTAGAGAATTTTTTCATATTTTTGTGGGCCATTTGTCTTTCCTTTCAAAAGACCTCTCTCTATTCATGTATTTTTTCCTACTTTTTGATGGGGTTGTTTGGGTTTTGCTTGCTGATTTATTTGCGTTCTTTGTGATTTCTACATATTCATCCTCTGCTGGATGTATAGCTTGTGAATACTTTAACCCAATATGTAGGTAGTTTATTCAATCTGTTGATAATTTCCATTGCTTTGCAGAAGTATTTTAATTTAAGTTCCATTTATTTATTTTTGTTGTTGCTGTATTTGCTGCTAGGGTCTTCGTCACAAATACTTGGCCTACGCCAATGCCTAGGAGAGTTTTTTTTTTGTTTTCTTCCAGAATTTTTATGGTTTCATAAAAATTTTCCATCTTAAAATATTTGTTATATGAACAGAGATAAGGGTCTTGAGTCATTCTTCTAAATGTGGTTAATCCAGTCTTCTCAGCACCATTTATTGAATAGAACTTTCTTTCCCCAGAGTATGTTGTCTACTTTGTCAAAGATCAGTAGGTTATAGGCAGATAGTTTTATTTCTAGTTTCTCTGTTCTGTTCTGTTGGCCCATGTCTTTACTTTTATGCCACCATGCTATTTTGGATGCTATATACTTGTAGTGTAATTTAAAATCAGGTAATGTGATGCCTCCAGATTTGTATCTTTTGCTTAAGGTTGCTTTGCTTATTTGGGCTATTTTTAAAATTTCAAACAAAATTTGGGATTTTTTTCTAGATCTGTGAAATATAATGTTAGCATTTTAATAGGGAGTGCTTTGAATCTTTAAATCCCTTTGGGTAGTGTGGACAATTTTAACTATGTTTATTCTACCAATTTATGAGGTCTAATGATTAAGGTCTAACAAACTTGCCACCATGTGCAGAACTAATGAAAACATTGTAAAAATTTGTTGAATTGTGTGTCAAAATCATTGGCTGACTTTGTGAAGCACAGCAGACCAAGTAAACATCTATAGGGAAATAGGAAGATTCTTTTCTTTCTTTTTTTTTTTTTTATTAAATCATAGCTGTGTACATTAATGCAATTATGGGGTAAATGTGCTGGTTTTATATACTGAAAACCTTAGCATGAGAATGTGCAAACATGGGTTTTTCCCTCATGAAAGTGCACCATCTCACAATGGCACTGTCTGTGAAGGAGTTTTTAGCCAGTAAACAGATAACTGTGTTGGAACATCCTCTCTACTCACCTGATCTGGCCCCCAGAGATGTTTTTTCTCTACCTGAAGATAAATGAAATATTGAAAGAAAGACATCTTGATGACATTTAGGACATTGAGGGTAATACAACAACAGTTCTGATGGCCATTCCAGTAAAAGAGTTCCAAAATTTCACTGAGGGGTGCACTAGACATTGGCATCAGTGCATAGCTTCTTGAGGGCAATACTTTGAAGGTGACCATAGTGATATTCAGCAATGAGGTATGTAGGCATTTTCTAGGATCAGTTCATAAGGTTAAGACCTTTTGAGTTCTGTTTATGTTCCCTATCGGGCAATAGTGCTTGACTCCCCAGTCACAGGCATACAAGTGCAAGATCATCTGTTCTCTCTGCATCCCTCTTAGCCTAGCAAATAGTGACATTAGGTAGCTGCAGCAAAGGCAATTCTTGCGTAGACTGGGAGCTCCAATCCCTATATAGACTGAAAGCTCTAGACCTGAGAGCTCAGAGTGGTGTCAGCTGTGGCTGTGTGAGAATTGAGGTCACTGCCTGCTCTCTTATGCAACTTTATTATACAGTGCCCCAATCAGTACAGAGGCCCACCATGGTGGTAGGTAGGAGGCCCATAACAGATTGAATCACAGCTTTTTCACGTGGAGAATGGGGCCCCAGGGCTTTCTCCTTTATCACTTCTTCATGTGTGTGGATCTCTACCAGGTATTTTCTAATCTTGGAGTGGAACTCCTCATCCTCTCTCCTCTACTCTGAATGTCTCCTGTAGATTCTCTGATTTACAAAAATTTACAAGAGGGTCCATCCAAAGGTGGCATCTAGTTGCAGTTTTTTATCCTCTCCTAGAGAGTGGCATGTCCAGGCTGCTTCTAGGTTCATCATCTTGGCTAATTTTCTACTCTTTATTACGTTCCAATCATACCTTTACTAATTCCATCCTTCTGCTTTCTTGGGCTTAGTGCCCTCCTTTCATTGGAATTTCTTTAGGCAGAAAGTCAGATATAAATTTTCCTTCATGTGCTGCTTTGATTTTTGGTATGTTGGCTTTTCCATTCTATTCGTCTCAAATTATTACAGAATTGTACTTGTAATATAGCCTTTGGATAATGGTTACCTAGGAATTTGTTGTTTAATTTCCATTAACTTGTTAATTTTCCATTTTTCTTCCTATTGTTGATTTCTAATTTAATTGTGTTTGGATAACACACTTTGTATATTTTCAATTGTTTTGCATTTATTGACGCTTCTTTTGTAGCCTAACATAACTTTTCCTGGAGGGTATTCCATGTGTGCTTCACTAGAATAGGTTTTATGCTATTTAAGGATGAACAGCACTTTGTTTCTAAGTGCTGTTCTGTTAGGCTTTTTCAGGGACCTGAAAGACAGGTCAAGTAGTGAGAATGTTCTGGGAATAGGACTTTTGAAGAGCTCCAGATCCATTTTACTCCCTCCCGCAAGGCCGATGGTTTTTTCGGATACTGTGGTTGTATTGCTACTCATTCTCATGGTTATTGTGGAACTGAGAAGATGAGGATCAGAGTAAGGAAAGTTAAAATGCAATGAAGACCGTCAATCTTGCCAAAAGCCAGCATTTTTTTCTTAAATTAATGTTTCCCAGATTGTTTTAAACCTTTGGTTTTTCCAGAGTTATGTTGAAGTTTATTTTGATAAATTTTGCCCAGACTTTTACTACTTTTATGGAAGAAATAAATTTAAAGAACTCCTCACTTCTTTGATCTACGATTCCCTCTCTCCTCACATATGAATGTTTAACTTAGTTTCATTAGTTTTAGCCATTTATCCTAATTATATACCTTTGTCTCTCACATTTTTCTCTTTTTATTCTGTTTACTCTGATTTTAAATTTTGTATCCAACTACTTGTTAGTTTTTGTTTTGTTTTTGAGACAAAGTTGCCCAGGCTGGAATGCAGTGACATGATCATTGCTCATTGTAACCTCAAATGCCTGGGCTCAATCAATTCTCCAATCTCAGCTTCCCAAGTAGCTAGGACCACAGCTATGTGTCACCATGGTTGGCTATATATTTTTTCATTTTTAGAGATGGAGTCTGGCTGTGCTGGCCATGCTGGTTTCAAACTCCTACTCTCAAACAATCTTTCTGTCTTGGCTTCTAATTCTAAGCTTTAAATTTAAGGTGTCTCTTTTCCATGTTTTTAGTAGTCTTAATCTTTATTGGAATTATTTCTCAATTTAAATTATAATCTATTCTCATTTTATTTTTTCTTTTCTGACTCATTTTGTAGTTTCCATGTTATTAATATTCTCTTAAGCTTTTTTTCTTTGCAATTCATCTTTAGTTTTTTCTTTCCTTTTCTTTTCCACATCTATTAATTTTATTATTTATGTTTTTCAGAGCTGGTGAAAGTTTAGCTGTGGGGGGTTGTAACATTTTTGAAAGCCTACTCCACAAATTGAAGAGAATGTTGTAGTGGGTTTATGTATATGTACATAAATGTGTATATTCTATACCTTCGACCCCTCAGCCTTGGAAAGTTGCAAGGAAGCTAGCCATCTATTTGGGTCTGTGAGAAAAAGACGTACTCAAGAAAAACTAGAATCTCAGGCTCATATAGTACATGGTATAAACTCTGCATCCACACTCTACACAAAAGGAAAGAAATGTATGTGAACAAATTAACTTTAAATTTTTATCTGAAAACAGTGAGAGAAGGCTGCTACTGACTTTCAGGGAATCAGGCAGTTATATTTCATAGTTACATTAATTTGCAAAATCTGCCATAACAAAGTATCACAAACTCTATGGATTTAAACAACAGGAATGCATTCTTTGACAGTTTTCAAGGCTAAAAAGAAGACTGAAATCAAGGTATTAGGAGAGTTAGTTCATATTGAAGTTTCTGTGGAAGAATCCGTACCATGGTTTTCTGTTTGTTTCTGATGTTGCCTACGATCCCTAATGTCCGTTGGCTTATAAATGCAACTTCAGTGTCTACCTCTATTTTCGCATGGTATTCTCCTCTGTCTCTTCACATCGTCTTCCCATCTGTGTCTGAATTTTCCTCATTAAAGAATACCAATAATTGACTTAGGATCCATCATAATCTTAATTTGATTACATCTGCAAAGATTCTATTCCCAAATAAGATCACATTTTGAGTATTTGGGTGAACATGATATTTTAGGAAACAATATTTTACCTAGCATAGTAGTCAGGAAATCCAGGAAACCATTGATGATGCTCACAACTTCCTGCAGAACCTTGGCAAAAATGTGAGCTAAGAAATCCTGTCCAACCAAATTGTGTTTGAAGTATAAAAGGATAAAGACAAATAGTTTTGGTCACCCAAGAAATCAGAATATTTTTGCCATGAGTACTTCCTGAGAGAACTACTGCAGGACAAAAAAACTAATGACCAAGAAAATCATGGAGAAAGAACTCAGGATAAATTTTAAATATATTTAACAGTATAATCAAGAGAATAAGGGAAAATAAAGCATGAAATAGGATATAAAAGTTACATATTATAACATGGGGGAAATTATGTATATAGAATACTCTTTCTGTATCACTGAAGCCTTACAATTTTGGTTTGTTCTAGAATTCTATCTACCAATATATACATCTTTTCTCCTGAGGGAAGTATTCAAGAAATGCCAATATTAAAATTCCCCTAGGAGAAGCCTCAACAAATGATTAATGGGAGTTGGCGAATAAATAACCAAGATTCCTTGATCCTTGGAGAAATAATGTTAAGGCATGAATATTACAATATTTCCCAGAATTTCCTCATAAAATTAAGCTTCAGTCACCCACAGAGATAGCTGGCTTAATTCTTCTTTTATTGGTTGCTTTTCTTTTCTTTGTATTTCCTTGGTTTTCTACTGGTGTTTTCGGCTCTTCACAAATAACACAGTTAGATTTGAATAATTTGTCTCATGATCTGCTTCTAAAAGGAACCCAAATTAAAATTATTATAACTAGCCAAAATTAATTAGGGAAGAGAGTAAATAAGCATGAAGTATTATACATATATAATTTGAATGAAGGCATAAAAGCATAAGCATAATTAACTTTAAATGGTAAACCAAAAATGCAATATGATTAACTAAAATTGAGTAGTAGAAGTAAAGACAAAAAGGAAGAGGAAAAAGAAGTAACTTTATCACTGCTGAGGTTCAGTAAATAATTGATATTGTTTTAGTGGAAGATTAAGGATAATGTATCAATTTACATTTATAGAGCTAAAATAGCAAAGTAGAGCCTCCCCAAACTGTCTCCTCCATAAAGTCAAAGAGTACACTGGCAAAAGTGATCAGAGTCAGCTTTCTCAGAACTCTGGAAATTAACCAAAATCTTGCAGCAACACAGGGAATGTGTATTCAAGAAAAATGTCTGAGTCTTGGTAAGCCAGTGAGCTTTGGGGCATTTGAACTTGTTCTGGTCTCATTCTTTGCTTTTTAGCTATTTAGTAGTCTTGAAAAATATTTCCCATTGGTGGTAAAAAGTGACAGCTACTGGAGAGACACAAACAGGATGAAGTTCTTTCAACGTCTCAGCCAAAAATGGTCAATTGTGGCTTGCTTTTTGGTTTCCTAAAAGACCATACTTGTGAACTGTCTCTTACCTGACTTGATGATTGCTCAGAATAAAAAGTATTTTCCCTGGGACATTTATCAAAAATAAATTATAGACAATTGTTTAGCTTTGAGGCTACTTGAAACATTAGATAGCAGTTGAAACAAACAATAGACTAATCAAAAAGCTTAAAAAGAGTAGCTGAGGAGTTAGATTCCATGGGGGCTTTAAAAAAGTCCTGGAAATCAGGAAGGCTAGGTACATCCTTAAGGTTATATGCATGCCCATGGCTGTGCATATGCTCAGGAAAGACCTTGAGGATCCACACAGACAGCACAGACAGAAGTAAAGGTTAATGTAGAATTGTTTACTGCTTAGCTGAGTGTTAAAAGAATATGCCAACTTATACACACAGTCTTTCAGCAAAGACTAGGAGAGATATACTGGTCTGAAGTATTTAAGAAAATCTATGTCTAATTAACTGTTGACTACTAATCTAATCAAGTAAAAAATCAAGGCACTGCATGACAAAGATATAGACTTTACAGAAATAGTTTAGAAAAGTCAAGAAATAAACAACAAAAGCATCAAGCAGAAACAACAAATCCTGGGGGGAAGGTTCTGATTTTTATAGTTGCTACATTATTACTTCAAAGTCTAATTTTTGACTAAAAACATTATGAAACATGCAAAGAAACAAGAAAAATACGATCCATACAACAAATAGAAATTGTTCCCAGCAAAGCCTAGACATTGCACTTATTAGACAAAGACTATTTTAATATGGTCAAAAAGATAAAGGAAATCATGTCTAAAGAACTAAAAGAAAATATGAAAACTATATTGCATCAAAGTAGGAAATATCAATAAATAGTTAAATTATAAAAGGGAAGCTAATGGAAATCCTAGAGTTGAAAATTGTAATCACTGAAATGAAAAAAAAAATACTAGAGGGGCTTCATAGCAGATTTGATAAGGCAGAGGAAAGAATCAGCAAAGTTAAGATAGGTCAATTGAAATTATTTTGTCTAAGGAAAGGAGAAAAAAGAAGAACCATGAATGGAGCCTCATGAACCAACATACACATAATGAGAATCTCAAGAGGAGAGAAAGAAAGAGGCAAAAGTAATGTTTGAAATGATAACCAAAAAAATTTTCAATTTAATGAAAAAAGAATTTACACATCTCATAATCGCAATAAACTCCAATTAGTATAAAATTAAAGATATCCACATGGAAACACATCATAAACTGCTGGAAGACAAAATCAAAACAAGAATCTAGAAAGCCAGAGATCTGCAATAAAATCAACAGTTGGTTTTTCATCAGAAACTAGAATGGCCAGAAGTCAGTAGGATGACATACTCAAAGTGCAAAAAGGAAAAAAAATCTGCTAATCAGGAACTATATATCTGGCAAAACTACCCTTCAAACATGAAGGAGAAATTAAGACATTCCCAGGAAAAGCAGTAATTTAATCATTAGCAGAACTGTCGCAGATGCATCAAATTGTCCAAGAATAAGAACGATGCTTGATTGCATTATTCATTTAGGAAATACAACTCAAAATCACAATGAGATACCCCTTCATGCCCACTCTGATAGCTAGACCAAAAAGTTAGATAACACATGTTGGCAAGTAGGCAGATCAATCAGGGCCCTTATTCACTGCTGGTGAAAATGTAAAGTCATGTAGCCACTTTGGAAAACAGTCTGATAATCAGAGTTACCACATGACACAGCAGCTCTATTCCTCAGTATACCTAAGAGAAATAAAAACATATGTTGGTAAACTTTACGTTTACATCTGATGAGTGGATAAAGGTGGCAGATCCCCACATTTGACTATCATTTATCCATAAATAGAAACAAAGTTCTGTAGCAGACCATATAGCTTAAGGATAAGAAGTGAGAGCAAAGCTCGGAATATTCTGTAACAGAGGAGTCAACTCTCCTTAACTGGAAAGCTTGCAAGACAAGAAACATCAGTGATTGGCAGTCTCTACACTCATGGTGCAAGTAGGCACGAGATCACGTCTATAAGAAGCTGCAGGAGAGTTCAGTTGGGAGAGAGCATGCTATTCTCTGTTGGACTCACTCTGACTCTTTCGCTTCTGCTCGCAGGACATCTGCCTGGCGTCTCTATAAGAAGACTCCTAAGATTTACTGTCCCTATTAAGATTGTTTCTCTCCCTCAGAGACTGTTTCTCTCTCCCTTCTGCTAAGGCGTATAGCCCTAAGGCACCTAAGGGTAATTGTTCCCAAGCAAGATAACACAGTGGTCCGCATCCTGACAATAGATAAGCCTGGCGGAGAACTGGCCAGTCCCAACAAAGTGCTGTTACCTGCTACAACATGAATGAATTTTAAAACCATTATGTATGTAAGAAGCTAGTCACAAAAGACCATATTCATAGGAAAAGTCAAAACAGAAAAATCTATTGAGACAGAAAGTAGATTGGTGGTTACTCAGATATGGGGAGTGGATTGGGGAATAGGTAAGTGATATGGAGTTTCTTTCTGAGGTGATAAAAGTATTCTGAAATTAATTATGGTGATGGTTGCACAAATCTTTGAATACAGGGAAGCAATTGGACTGTGCGTCCTAAATGGGTAAATTGCATGGTTTGTGAATCATATTAAAGTTGTAAAAAAAAGTACTAAAGGGAGTCCTTCAGGCTGAAAGGAGGAGACAGTAACTTGAATCCAAATGAAGAAATACACAGGACAAATGAAGAAGACTCAGAATTTAATCTTCTCAGCCCCATAATGCTTTCACTGTTGTTTTTTATGAGGGATCTCCTATATACAAAGTCCTTTGGTGACAAGATCACCAATCCCTGCTCCTTTGGAAATTTTACACCAGAGAGGAAGACAAACATAGGATGTAATCTGTCCCTTGTGGTGAATGATGAAACATGGGTTGAACAAGACTCTGCAAATTATTAATTTTAGGTCTTTTAATGCATCAGTTCAGGAACCCTTGACACTCTTGTGAGGGAGGAGCTGTTGACTTTTCTGTGAACTCACTTTCTCTGTCTTTGAAATGAGCTCAAGAAAGCTGTCCCAAGTCCTAATTCTACAGAGCCAGAAGCTTTATTTTGAATAGAAAATAAGCTAAGATCAAAAATTCTAGTAAGTCAATTATTATATCACATCGATTAAATGGAATATTATGCAGACATTATTTATATAATTATTAAGACTATGACAACACATGATAGCATAATTTAGAGCTCTTTATTGATATTCTGACATGTTAAAGGAAAGAAGTACAATACAAAGTTTCATGTGTATGATGTTTATGATTCTGTAATATATAAAATTATTTTATTTTATTATTTTTTAATTATTTTATGTATATAAATCATTTTGCATAATGGTTATATAGTTTGCATATCATTTCCTGACCACAGTCCTTATCACATTGGGGATGTGGGCTAACTATTCCTGATGGTGACTATTTCTTTCTTTGTATTTTTTTTTTTTTGGCTGGGGCTGGGTTTAAACCCTCCACCTCCAGCATATAGGGCTGGCACCCTACCCTTTTGAGCCACAGGCGCTGCCCTTTTGGTGCCTATTACTAATGCTGCTGTCAAGATATGTGTTGGTCCATGCTCATTCCAATACCGGTAAAATTATTTTAAAATAAAAAAATTATGATCATAAAGGCATCACTGATATAAGAATATAGATCTTCCTAAAAATATATGAAGATTCTGAACAGTGAAAGATTGGAAAAGTATAAACATAAGATGCAGAAATGTAAGATGAAGTATTATGATAAAAATAAAACAATATACTTTTCGTTCCAAAAAATGTGAGAAATTGCTGTATTAAAAGAGTTCTGACTTCATAAAATAAACTTAGACACATAAAAATGAGTGATGCAGGAAAGTTAAAAGTAACTAGTAAATCTACACCAGGCAAATCTAAACTAAAAGAAAAAGGGTTTGTGATATTAATATAAAATAATATTTAGGAACAAATATGTAAAATGAGAAAAGCACTTTGCAAAGGTTAATCACAATGATAATACACAAAGATCATCTGGCAGAAGCTAGGTTTAACCGAAAACTACAAGAGCAAACAATAAGTAGAAAGTCACTATTAGTGTCAAACAGAAAATATACTTTCCTTCTCTAAGGTAAATCAAACTGTTAAAAAATGAGGAAGACTATGCTGCATCTTCAATTTGCCCTTCCCGATTCATAGGCTACTCTCTTCTATCTTCTCTGGTGCCCTAGGAAGCTGAAATCTTCTGTGAACTACATCCATATCACTGAGTTCTCTTGCCTCTGGCTTCTGGTTATGTTCAGTCAATAGGGAGCACTAGTAATAGAACAGAGGGTGGAAGGAGAATGAGATCAATGTATTTATTTCCATATCTCTCTTCCTGCTGAGCTGCTGAAGGTTGGCTGAATCCTTCTACTGAAGCCACTTCTCCTGTCAGGTGCCCCTTTCCATACTTTTTCTCTATCTCAAGGTCTGTATCCACTCCCTCTTCTTCACTTTTAGGCCTAGATTTAGTAATCTCTCCCCTACTCCAATATACTTGAGTTTCTTGCTCGTATGCATTTTTACCCTTGTGCTTTCTTCCTCTTCGGCCTATACTTTTGTGAATGATCTCTTTGTTAAATACCTAAGTATGGCCTACTTGTTTTTGGATGTCACAAAAGTCAAACATAATAAATTAGAACTACTTTGTACATGTCAAATTCTATTTTGACAATAAAGAATATAGCTTCTTTTCAAGCACTCATTAAAGCCTTGAAAAAATGACCATGTCTTGCTTTATAAAGCAAAAACACAAAACCTCAGTAAATTAAAAAAAAAAATTGCTCCAGTGCAATACAACTAAATATTAACAATATAATCAGAAAAAACTTTATCTTCTGGAAATTAAAGGAAGGGAAGAAGCTTATCACTTGAATCAAGGAGGATATGCAAACTAAATTCCATGCTGAGTCTCCGGCAAAATTAATAAAAATAAATCGTTACCAAGATACCTCATAATAAACATGTAGAACAAAAAAGCAAGAGAAAATCTTAAAGTAGTCAAGGAGAAAAGAGAGCTCATCTAGAAAAAATAGCAAACTTTTGGCCAATTATGACAGAATAGTATTTCCAAAGCATTGGGGGAAAATATTACACTGGAATTCTATGTCAAATAAAGGCATTGGAGTTATATAATAACCAGGAGAGTTTACTATTCAAAGAATCTTGCAGGAAGAATAAAAGGATCTGTTTTAGCAATAATCCAAAAGAAACATTTAAAATACAAAAAAACAATGGTAATGAAAGAAGTTTGGTATGATAGTAATTCTAAACAATTATAGAATGTTAATCGATTCATAATTACAAAGATTAGATTTGGTGTATTTAAAACAAGAGGGAACTAAAATACAAAAACATGAAAATAGGAGAGTAAACTTAAAATTTTCTGAGCTCATTCTATTTTTTAGACTACAGATGAGAATAATTTTTGATTTTATTTTGTTTGCATGTTCAACGTGATTACAAAATCAAAAACGGTAATTTATTTAGCTTCTAATTAACATCTATATTTATCTTATGGTCAGATATTAGCAGAAAACATCAGAGAAAGAAAAATGGAGGCCAGCCCACCTTCTGAGCTGTACTTCATTGAGTAGAAATAAATACTACCAAGTATTATTGATACCCAGGATGCTCATTTTTGGCGCCTATGAAAGAATGATTTTATACATTATGTTCCATTGAATTGCTTCTTTGGCAACTTACTGGGTGTGAAGTTCAGTGGCTTGAATATGTATTATTGGCACATCCTCATTCTATGCATCTGTTCTCAGAA
Source organism: Galagoides demidoff (assembly GCA_963574575.1). NCBI lineage: Eukaryota > Metazoa > Chordata > Mammalia > Primates > Galagidae > Galagoides > Galagoides demidoff. The sequence continues at coordinate 16,816 of CAUYQV010107448.1, forward strand.
TGAAATGAGCATAAATAAACAAGCAGCCTTGTTAATAAGATTCAAAGTCATAAAATTGGGGGCTTGAGACATAATAGTCTGCTTTCTAGCTTAGTGATGTCTGGTGGTAGCTTTCTTTATGGTGAACTTTATTGTCATGTTATTCCCAATGGCCTTTCTTGTGGCTGACTTAGTTGGCTTGCTGAGCTAAAGTGTCTACTTTCAGTGACCAAACATGACGAGTTTTGTGTGTAGAAGCATAACATTTTTTAGCCCTGGGGAAACAAGGCCAAAACCTTTATAACATGTAGCTTCCTTCTGTTCCAAATGAGTGTTTAACTATCCAACTACCCTGAGTTTCAACGTAATTTCATTTGATGAACAGTTCAGATTGTTCTATAGAGATTAATTGCCTTTCCCCCAGGTATTGATGCCACATTTTATCTCCAGAGCCTGGGCAAGCACTCTCATCTTTTTAAAGCTCAATGCTTAAGCTGGCATGAATTGGAAGGAAAATCAGGGAAACTCCCCATCCACATTTTACCTTTTTTTTTTTCCAGATTCTTGGGATTTTGCTGAGTCTGCTGGTGGGAAAGCTTGCCCATATTCCACACCCCACATAATCAACCTTCTCATTAACCTTCTCATTAACCCACAGATGGAGAAGGACAGCACACAAATTTCAGCATGTATATGCTCACATGGGCTCTTACTGGCTAGGGTTGAGAACTGGCTTCCAGCTGAGAAATGCAGAGGGAAAAGATATTTGAATTGGAATTTTCATAACAATAATTGATTGCCCAAGCAGGCATTTTTTATGTTAACTAAGAATCCACACTGGGAATCCACAATTGTTAACTGAGGAAAATATTGAATCATCTCAGGAAACTGATGTATGTTTTTCTTGACTTTCCCCTATCTTATGTATTGAACCTACTAGGGAACGACATACTCAACCTATTACAAGTAAGTTGGTTTACTCACTGCCCAGAAAACAGTGGGTCTCATAAAGCCATGTCTGTACTGATGTCCTTACCTCTGTTAAGCTTTTCTGTAAGAGATAAGCACCCCTTGGTCAGACATGGCAGTTGGCTTCAATGTGCTCCCCCAGGAGATTGATTCTGAGAAAATTTTCTTCAAAGATCAAGCTTCTGCACCTGCCTATAGATATGCAGGAAAATGCAGAGACCTCTCTTTAGAAATTCTGGAGAATCAGCTGGGGTATAGCTGGGAGCATGAATGCCTGTCCTTAAGCCTTGGGTTCTGTTCTCTGTCTTCTCCCTTCATTAACATTATAATCTCTAGTTTTGGTTTGGGCTGGCAAGAACAGACAGTCTGCTTTATATTTTTACTTTAAACAAAATCAATTGTTATTCCTCAGCCTTCACGCTGAATTGTAATTTTTTTTTTTTTTGAGACGGAGCCTCAAGCTATCCCCCTGGGTAGAGTGCCATGGCATCACAGCTCATAGCAACCTCCAACTCTTGGGCTCAAGTGAGTCTCCTGCCTCCGCCTCCCAATTAGCTGGGACCACAGGTGCCCGCCACAACGCCCAGCCATTTTTTGGTTGCAGCCATCATTGCTGTTTGGGGGGCCCGGGCTGGGGATTCGAACCTGCCACCTTAGGTGTACGAGGCTGGCGCCTTAGCTGATTGAGCCACAGGCACGGAGCCCTGAATTGTAATCTTAATAGTAACTTCCTATTGTTACTTCACTTCTTTGTATCTGTGTTAAATTCTTACTGAATGTTTGAAAGTATATAAGATAATCAGTAAAGTTAAGCTGGGCCGCCAACCAGAGAGAATCTCGGCCTCCCTTCAAATCAATCATCCTGTCTGCAGTTTCTTTTCCCCGCATCTCCGATCAGAGGCTCCAAAGAACACTTTCACTTTTCTCATGTTCAAAGCTCAATATTCTCCCCTTTGTCAAGCCTTCCTTAACATACCACTATTGACTGCCCATGGTTGTGGGTACTAAGACAATCTCTGTCATTTGATGAGTTCTAGGAAAATCTTTACCAACACCGGTGCCTCAATTCTCTCTCCCTTTACCTAGGTTTTCAGAGTCTTGCTGTCAAAATCTAACTATAAAAGGCAGAAAAAACAGACAATGACTTTCCAGTTTTATGCCTGTCTTAGCAATTCTGTGAGAGATGTTTTGAAGCTTCTTTTGAAAAATCTGTGCCAAAGACCTAGTAATTGTTTTTTATGGTTTTCTAATGAAGTGTGAAGTCCTTCTAATAGCTGTCAATAGCTTTCTCTTCTCGATAGCTGTGAACACTAGGAAAGAGGTCTTTTACAACTTTCTTGGATTTTGTTCTCTTGCCCATCATCTCTACTTTGGTTGCATATCTGGTTAGAAGCTAACCAGTTGGCATTATGCCCTGAATAAATTCAGGAGTTAATGACAGGTAAAATTAATCATATTGGATCCCTCCTGACTTTCAAAATAATAACTTAAAAATCATGGACAATATATATCTAGTAGTTCAGCAAAAATAATTTATTTTTATTATGTGCCAGACACATTGCCAGGAGCTAAGGATATGTAGATAAAAAGAAGGGCCCTGTTCTCAAGTAACTCAGAGTCTTCTAATGTAGAGAGAGATGTAAGATCATATGCTTAAAGGAGAGAGGTATCCAGAACATGGATTGTGAACAAAGGGATGTCCTATCCTCACTATGTTTCTGGCAGGTATGCAATAAACATAAATTAAATTCTATTACCCCACTGTTGTTAAAACATCCATAAAGATAGTGAGATAATCTTCAACATGTTATCGTACTATCATAAAGTTTATTAAAAGAAAAAGAAGGGCATTTATTTAAGTGTCCCTAGATGTCTTTTGAAAAAGATGAGACAACAGCAAAATTATCACTTAAAAAGCCCTCCAAGTTTTTAAGAAAGTGTGTAATTATTGTTAAGTAAATGTTTAATTAGTATTTTATGCAATACTTAGCATAACAGTTTAGGTCAAATTTATGATTCATAAGAGTTGTATTTTTATGTGCTGTGTGTATTCTTTATCGTTCTTTGGAGTCCTTTGGGGGTAAACAATGTGTGCAATATATTTATTCCCATTTTAAAGGATTTGGCACATAATTTTACTGTTTTAAATTGTTGTGGAGGTTTGTAGTTGTAGTTTGGCTTTTATAAGATCCTATTGTTCCTTTTTGTAATTTGTTTTATATAATATTCTTGGTTATAAATATAATCCCAATTGTTACATTGTTTATTTGGGAGCAAAGATGACCTGTTTTTGGATGATACGTTCTGCTCCCAGAAATGCAAGAATGCATTATGAGAGAAATTGGTGATTATCTACACAGTCATGTGCCACTTCTTATTTTCTCACAGGAATGTTGGAGTTCTTTCCTCAACTTGAAAGCAAACCCCTTCTGGGAGTCATTATTTGCTTCATGACTCCTCTCTCTTGATGATTCCTGTGTTCAACTTCCTGTAACCACTGGCATATTTAGGCATAGGTTTTTCTCAGGCCCTAAGCCAATCCTGCACATCATAACTACCTGAATCTCTAGTCCAAACATCAGGAATAACTTAGAATTAGTTTGGAGGCAGCACCTGTAGCTCAAAGGGGTAGGGCGCTGGCCCCATATGATGGAGGTGGCAGGTTCAAACCCAGCCCTGGCCAAAAAAAGCAAAAAAAAAAAAAAAAGAATTAGTTTTAATGCCATAGACTTAGAAGTAGGTATAATAGGAATGTCTTTTTCCCTAATCTTGCAAAACAGCCTATCAAGTCAAGTTAGCTCTACAGTGTCCCATTGAGTCCACCCATCACTTACCTGGGCCCTTACAATACTGTTAAATTCTTGTCAACCTCTTTTCTTCACCTCACTTCCTATATCCCCCACGAGTACATGATAGCTACCTTTGAATGGACAATGTTCAGACACATTTGTAATTCAACTTGCATCCACTAACTCTCACCACCTGACATTTTTAAAAATTTAGTATATTTTATTTCAATCTTTTTCTAGTCATAGATTTATGTGTTTTGATTCTGTTATATCCACATTTTGTATTTACTTTTTAACTTAATCTTACCCTGTAAATATTTATTTTTTGAGAATTTTTTTCAAATTAATAGGAGGGTACAATTTTTAGGTTACATTGTTCTCACTTCCAGGGTAAAGTTCCATTTGTAGAAGAGCCCCTCACTCAGGGGGTGTGTTATATAGCCTCACAATGTACACATTAGGTGAGATCCTGCCTCATGCTCTCCCTCCTTCTGCCAAATGTCTTCCCCCCTACCACTTCCCTCTACCCCTGAACTGGACTATTTAAGTGTTTTATTGTTCTTATGAGCATGTAATTATTTATAATTTTATTATAAATTTATATAAATTTATAATTTATATTGATTTCATATTAGTATGGAGTACATTGGATATTTATTTTTCCATTCTTGCAATACTTTACTAAGAAGAATGTATTTCAACTCCATCCAGGTAAATGTAAAAGATGTGGTAGATGTGTACCATGGAATATTATTCAGCCACCACCTGACTTTTAAACTGGAGTTTCCCAAAGGCATACCAACTTAAAGACTGGGCCTCCAAGGTTAGAATACCTGGATTTTTCCAAAACATGTCATACCCTTTGGACAATGGGAAGTTTTCTTCCCAGTTGTGCTTGCTAGGGCAAGCTTCCCAAAGTTACCAGTCCTGGTTTCATCTCCCTTTTCACAAGTTCATGTTTCTGAGGTAATAAGATGTCTCACAGAAGCACTGGCTGGGATCTTGGTTCTACAGACATGAACCTTTTATTAATCCAGCACCCTACAGAATATCTAGCACAGGACTGAGCATGCAGAAATTCCTACTGTGCAAATAACTGGGTCCAAAGGGGAAGCTTGCTTGCAGATCTTGATCCAGGGATCTGTAGTAAATAATTGAACCAATAAACCAAATACTGCTGTCCTCAGGAACTTATACTTTATGGAGGAAAAGAAGATGAACACACAGAAAATAAGAGTGAATATTGTAGACTGTCAGGTTTCTGTGTTTTCTATAGAGATTCATGTTATTCCTACCTAACCAGTCTATCGAGGAAGAAAATATCTATTCATTTGGCTATTACAATTATATTTCTTTTTTCTTTATAACATTTAAAACTGCATCTCTATCTCTCTTTCTTATTACTGAGGACATATGTTATTCTTTCCAGCAGTGTAGAATGATGGGAAATGAAGAATAACTACCCTTACCACCTCAGATGCTCATTTCTTTCCAGTGAAAGAAATTCCTGATCCCAAAATATCAGGGAGGGCTTTTCTCACCTCCCACTCTTTTCTCCATCCATTCCCATCTGGCTTTTTCTCCCCTTATTTGACTAAAACAGCAATAATATCCATTTCTAAATGCAATAGATTTCAGATTTGCCATCTCAGTAGCATGTGGCACTGTTTGCTACATGTTCCTTTTAGAAACTCTTTTTGGGGGCTCTGTATTAGTTTCTGATTGCTGCTGTAACAAATGACCACCAACTTGCTGGTTCAAAGCAACATACACCATTATTTTCTAAAAATTTTATTTATTTAATGATGCTTCCTGAGGCATAACATACACTATTTTTTTTTTTGCCGCTTTTTTTTTTTTGCCCAGGGCCAGGTTTGAACCTGCCACCTCCAGTATATGGGGCTGGCACCCTACTCTTTGAGCCACAGGCACCACCCAACATACACTATTTTTTAAAAATATATTTAATGACACCTCTTGAACTGTAACATTCATTTGTTTTTGCATAGTTCTGGCGGTCAGATGTCCAAAATCAGATTTACTAGGCTGAAATCAAGGTGTTGGAATAGGAATGCTCGCTGTGAAAGCTCTAGGAGATAATCCATTTCCTTGCCTTTTCTAGCTTTGGGAGGCTGCCTGCATTCTCGAGGTCAAGGCTCTTTTTCTATCATCAAAGCCAACCATGCAGCACTTTGCTTCGGTTTTCACGTTGCCTCTTTGTTTCCTCCTGCCCTCAATCTTAGAGAACACTTGTGCTTATATTTAGCACCCTCAAGGGCAATTTAGGCTAATCTCCTCATTCCAAGATCTTTACCTTAATCACATCCACAAAGTACCTTTCACCACATAAGGTAACATTCTCGTGTTCCAGGGATTAGGACAGGTATTTTGGGAGGACATTATTCAGTTTACCACAGCCTCCATGACATAAGACTCCTAGTTTCCTTCCTCATGTCTCCTTGATCACTTGTTCTCTGTCTCCTTGAAAGACATGCATTGCTCAACACAAAAAATAAATATAGAATTTTCTCAAGGTTTTTTTCCTCTTTCCTTCATAGGCAGTGTTCTACTTACTTGTGAACTTAGTTCTTTTGAGAACGTGTGTATTTAAATAAATTTAATTTAAATGTGGTAAGTTAAATGAAATTGAGTATATTATTAAAATAAATAAACTTAAAAATTAAAAACATAACAGAGAAAAGTGCAAAAACCATAAATATCTAGCTTAATGAATTATTATAATATAAAAACATGTGTAACCCTCACTTAGACTTAGAAATAGAACATAGATAGCAGTCTAGAAACCCTCTGTGGGCCCCTTTCCAATTACGTTCTCATACTTGTTAAATTCATTTCCAAGTGTTTTAACTTATAAAATGCTATCGTGTGTGAATTCTTTTGTTCCTTTTGAGAAAGAAGCAGTCCCAATATATGGGAACCAGCCTGGTCCTTTCCTTTTGAACATGAACAAAAACAATTTCACATAAAGAGTAGCAGTATATGTCACCTCAAAATATGCCACTTTGGCATAAAGTTTATTTTGAGCTAAAGGCAATGAATTTTTTTTTAAAAGCAGGTTCAGGAAGGATACTCTGACTGTCCTCCTTTCCTTCCTGCAAGCAGCAGATAAAACCTTCGTATAGATGTCCTTTCTATGCCAGAAGGAAAGTAAAATTCTTATCATCAAGGATGAGAAGTTGCAACCAAATGAATTCTGCATAAACAGATCTTGTTAACATAATTCTAATCTTCCTTTAGCCCCCCAGTTCAGTCACTTTTCTGCAATTGGCTTTTTGTTCTGCCGACTATAAAAGCATTTAGGGATTGCCACTTCTTTGGATCTTCATTTCCTTATGAGAGCTCTTATGACATATAAAACTTATACAAAATTTTATACTCTTCTTCTGTTAGTCTGTCTTTTATGCCAGTTTAATGCCAGTTTGACTTCTCTATACACACAGAACTCCAACATCGGACATGGCCACTCCTCAGGTCTGATGGTTCAAGACAAATGCTGGAGCACTCTAACTATGTCTGAACACAGACAAAAAACATAAAGTGCCAAACCATAAAAATTACCAGGCATCCCCATCCCTGCTGACTTGAGTGTCTGCTGCTTTTTTCCCCAGCTAGACCTCTGACCTCTCTGTGATCTTTAGAGAGAATATGCACTGCATGCAATCTGGAGCAAAGAGCCCTACTCGAACTTGGCCCCAAAAGTCTAGAACACAAATCCAAGTCCTGTAAGCCCTTTTTTAATGCCCTTTCATTGAGATGTCCCCTCATGTTGTGCTTTTCCTGTCTTTGCAATGAGCAATAAACCCAACTTGTTGTGTTCCTGGTGCTCTATGCCTAAAAGTGATTTTTATTTATCTATAGGTAGTTAACATTTTTGTACATTAATTGTATCAATTTTATGAATAGTCTCCTTACTGATATTTCTTATTGCTTTAGATTTAAAAATAGTATTTACAAAATTATGAAAAATTTATATTTTCTCTTGTTAGCATTTATTTCTCTTGTTTCTTTTTCTTACCTGTGTGCATTGACTAGTACTTGTTGACAATAATGGATAATTCTGGCAGCAGTAATGGCCTTGTTATTACTTTAATGAGAATTTGTTGACTTTCTCATTATTAAACATGACTCTGTTCTTTGGTTTGAGATGTATATCATGTAAGAAATTAACCTGGTTCAATTTCTGTCCTGCCACTTACATGCTGTGTGTCCTGAAGCAAGCTGCTTACACTTTAAGTGCTAATTTCCTCATTGGAATGCTATGACAATAGTTACATTACCTCACAGAGTTTTGTCATGATCAAACTTATTAAATCATGTTAAAATATGAAAAGATGCTTAGAATGGTGCTTGGTTCAATACAGTAGCTTACAGTATGGTATACTAATAATATAATATCAATATACCATACCGTAGTAAGATAGTTACATAACAGAATATAGCAAAAACAATACTATTTCATGTATCATATCAATGCTATTTATTATCCTTCTGTTTTGATTTAACTAACATTGTTTTATCAGCACTAGAGGTTAGATTTTATCAAATACTTTTGTGGCATCTATAACAATGCTAATATGGCATTTCTTTTTTCACAGATTCATCTTTCTTAAATACCCATCTGATCATGTTACACCCCTGTTTGGACTCACTCTGTCTGCATAAGATGATGTGAAATTCCTTAGCAAGACATTCAAACACTTAGGTGATATAACTCCTGCTATCCTTTCCAGCCTCACCTATTTCCTCCCTGCGCCCTCTGTTTTGGCTATATTAAAGTATCTCTATAATAGGACCATGCTCTAAAACAATAATGTTACCATGTGGGTTTGTTGTGAGGATTTATGTATAGAGTATTTTTAAAATATGTGAAATGTATGAAGCAGTATGAATTCAAAATAAACATTACTATAATTATTTTTTATACTAAAGGTTTTTTATCAGTATTACACATTGAACTTTATCAAGTTCGGGGTAGGCATTTGTAGAGCTATTTATATGTAATTTTTCCTTTGATGGAGTCATTTTTAAAAACAACTGTCTGATCATATGATACCTTCATATTAACTCACCACTGATGTAAAGAAAGACATTCAAGACTTCCCCTGATCTGACTTTGCATGTAGGGGCTTGACAGTGGACCTGTAAATAAGTTTGAAACATTTCTCTTATTCTAAAACAATTTTCACTGGGCTGCGAATTGCCAATTTTTTCCTGCTTTCTCATGTCTTTAGTGTTAGTGCAAATTATCAGACAGAAGCATTATTGCTCTGAAATCTTTTAAATTTATTGGGGAACTTCTTGTCAACCTGTGTTCCTTCTCAGGGACCCAAGATGCTGTTTGGTTAAGTGCTCATTAGCATGACTTCTATACTGCACATGTGAAAATTCCACGTGTGTTATAAAAGACTTTCACCTCAATACTTAGGTCCTTGTTCTAGCAGATTTTTCTTTACCATGCATACATTACAGAAAACTAAACAATATTTGGAGATCCCCTTAGGGCTGCCTGAAAATTCAGAGATATATTAAAATTACATCAGCAATATCTTTCCCTTTCATAATATATTATGCCATAGGTTTATAATCTTTCCTAAGGAAGCAAAATTAATTTTTTGATGTTCTTCCCTTGTGAGAGAGGAGAGCATAATAACTACTCCTTCTTTGTACCTTCGGAGATAATTGGTTGGAAAACAATTGGGTGAAAATTGTTTTCTCACTCAAGGTCACTCTGCTGCACATTGGGACCACTGAGGCACACTTTTGAATACCAGGAACATGGTCTTCATACGAAGATTAATTAGATGCATAAGTTAAAAGAGAGAAACAGATGAATCCTCATCATGGCTTTTAGAATATAAAAAGTATAGTTCATGTTAATGGCTGAGCTGGTTTTCAAAGCTAGCCTTTTGAACTAATCTTTTATATATCTACTTTAGAAGGCTTGTATTCCTATTAATAATGAAATTTTTAAAAAATTTCTTATAGCACAACTATGTACATTAATGCAATCATGGGGTACAGTGTGCTGTTTCATACACATTTTGAAATACTCTCATCAAACTGGTTAACATAACCTTCATGTCATTCTCTTAGTTATTGAGTTAAGACATTCATACTCTGCTTTTAGGAAGATTCACTTGTACCCTTGTAAGATAAACCACAGAGATGACCCCACCA